>CAKNXH010002313.1:145986-180065 GCA_932178445.1 Andricus quercusramuli
CACATATATATATATATACATATATATATATATATATATATATATATCGGTCGATAATTTGGCACATCGATGTTGTTGCCTTTATTTTTTAATATCGGGCACACCCTAACGGATTTCCAGTTTATTGGGAACTCTCCACAGTAGAGTGCATGGCTCAAGATTGATGTTTATGGCACAGCAAAAATCATGGCACAATCCTTTAGTACAAGGCCTGGAACAGTATCTGTACCCGCAATTCTCTTTGGGCGAAGTGTTTTCAATGCTTTTAGTACTTCACTAGTGGAAAAGTGCAATACGTTACCCATAAGTGATTTGTTATCTCAGGATAAGTCTTGGTTATCTAAACCGCGAGTTGGTCTAAAAACACTTTCAAAATAGTTTGCAAAGATATTGACAATTTGCTGTTGATCTTCAAACTGAGAATCTAGATAGGATGTTGTGCCCGGTATTCTCGATGATTTTTTTATGTTATTGGCATGGGCCCATAAACCTAAAGGGTTAGCTATCAGATCATTTTCAATTTTAAACATATAATTTTTGTGTGCATTTTCTATTAGTTGATCAATATTTGCTGTAATAATTTAATATTCGCGTAGAATGTTCAGGTTCTTATACGTATTATACTTTTTAATTAGCTTCCGTTTCAGTGAAAGATCTGGTATAATATTTTTTGTGTGCGAGCAAGGAAATTTAGGGTTAGAGATTTTTGAATATCTTGTAACATACTTGTCACAAATTGTGTACACGACATCATAGAGAGAGTCACATCCAGTATGTGCATCATTACATTTGTACACTGGAGACCAATCTATATTTGAAGGGCAACACCGCATAAGGGCGTAAGTGCCGAAACCCGAATTTTACAGGAGGAACAAAAAACTGTAGAAATTTCACGTAATCAATAAAAAAAAAAGAAATGCGAAAACATTTCGAGGTACTGTTAGGCTTTATCGATCCATGGAACTAACATCCTGAAAGAAGCATCCATCTCCGAGGAAACCTTTGTCAAAGGAACTGCGGGTCCCAAAAAAATCTGATTTTGATACATAAAGAGTTGCCTAACTTTTTTATTTTCAAATTAAAAAAAAAGAAGAAAACACCTTCCAGCTATTGTTTATCTCTATTGAATCGCGAAAAGAGCGCTCAAAAAAAAAAAATACATGTGCGAGAAAAACCTTGTAAAAAAGCGGAGCATCCTGAAAATTCAAATTTTGACACCTACAAAGCTGCGTAACTGTTTTATTTTTGCATTTAGAGAAAAAACAAGCGAGTACTTTCGAGCTATGACTTAACTCTTCCAAGCTGCGAAATGAACATCCTAATATCCCCAAAAACGAAAATGTGGACACACAAAGAGTTGCATAATTTTTTTATTTTTTGAAGAAATTGAAAAACAAAAAAGTGCTTTTGAGCTATTACTTAGCTCTATTGAATTGTGAAAAGAACAGGCAAAAATATTAAATTACTTTATAAACAAAAATACCAAACATGGATTTTGACCCACTCCTAAATCGAACCGGACCATAATCTTTTACAAAAATATGAGTTTGGTTAAAAACATTATTTTAGGCCAATAAAACGCATTTCCGAAATTTGGCACTTACGCCCTTATGCGGTGTGGCCCTTCAATTAATATTGCAACATATAGCTTAGAGTAATCACAGTTTTCAAAGTTATAATTGAGTAACAGGAAGTTTGGAATAAAGTTACATATTGTAGAATCAACTTCTTTTAAGGTTATTATTGAGGACAAAGCTGGGTGATAAACGTTTGCTAATACAAGGTCTAAGCATCTGCGGTTACTGTTTAAGATATTGTTATATCGCTTTAGTTCATAATGATCCATAAGCGGTATGAATAATTGTGATGTATTATCAATCTCTTTATTTGAGAAATATGAAAAAATTGTCGGCACATTCAAATCTCCGATTATAATAATTCTGTGTCCTAATAATTGACGCTGATCTGTCATTATTTCAAAAAAAAGCTCATATTTTACATCCGCTATACAAGGCTTTTATATGATCTATATTTATTTTGCCAGATATATAAGTTATTATAATGGAAGATGTTATTTTGTCGACCAGCGTTATTAATTAATTGATTTTTTGATGTTAAATTTTGTCGATCTACTGGTCAAATTATTTTCTGGTGAAACAAGAAAAAATCTGCCTCAGCCCAGATTTGAACCAAGAACGCCACTATCCGTGAGTGGAGCGTTAACCTCTTTCTCGTTTCACCAGAAAATTATTTGACCAGTAGATCGACAAAATTTAACATCAGAAAATTAATTAATTAATTACCCTGGTCGACAAAATAACATCTTCCATTAAATTATTCAGATTCGGAGAAATTTATTCAGATTAGAATCAGTCACTAGAAATTCGCAGGTCAATGAGACGCAGATTCGCTTCGCCTGTGGATATAGGAGAAACGAGAAATTATCTGCGTCGGCCTCGCTGGCCTAATTGGTTGACGCTCCACTCATGGATAGTGGCGTTCCCGGTTCAAATCCGGGCTGAGGCCGATTTTTTCCCGTTTAATCAGAAAATTATTTGACCAGTAGATTGACAAAATTTAACATCAGAAAATTGATTATATGTTATTATTTTCTGAAACTAATGTCACATTTAACGGATGTTGCGAGTAACATATTTTTTAATGATATTTGCTAATAATTTGAATAATTTTTATCTGTTTAAACAATTGATTCTCCTGTAAATTATGAAAAGTTTTTTCTTTGGATTAATGACACACTTAACAGATTTACAGAGTAATATTTTTTCTACCAGGATATTTAATGATTTTTTGAACAATTTTCATTTTCAAAGAAAATTTTTATTTGTTCAAACAATTTTTTCCCTTGTCAATCATGGAAACATATTATTTTCTGGGATGAATGATACAATTAACGGATTTTGAGATTAATATTTTTTTCTCAAGGCCCCGTGTAGAAATAGCCCCACTTGGCCCTATTGAAAGTCGGGCACTAGTCGGGGGCTAGTCGGAGAAATTTTGTAGGCAATGTCCCTAGCCGGGAACTGGTCGGGCGCTAGTGGAGTTCTTTTTGATGAACATTTCTAGTCGTGGGCTGGTCGGGGACTAGTCGAGCTATTTCAAAAAATCCTAATCCTCTGTGTAGGCTATTTTTATGTCAAAATTTCTAGGCGGGTCCTAGTCGGGCTCTGGTCGGGCTGTTCTTGTTTTAATATAAAATTTTTAATGTCAATTTAACGAGACTTTAAGACATTTGTTTTAATTCTCAATCGTCATAGAATAGTCTAAAACACCTAAAAAGCAAAACGTTATAGAAAAGCTTTAAAAAATTTGTCTATTAAAAAAATTGTCGCGATACGCGACACAATTTCAAGTTCCGTGGATACAAATCTTAAATGCTCATTAAAAATGATAATTTATGTCAACTTAAAAAGTTTTAAAATAGACTAAAACGCGAAAAACAATATATTAGACGAAGAAAAATTGTAATCGATTCAAATTAGTTATTAAAAAGTTTTTAAATTTATATTCCTGTTAACAGTTATTTTATTTTACATTTATATTATGATGTCGTATAATAATAAAATAATTAATAAGGAAAAAGAGTTAAAAAATAGTTGTTATAACTTTTATGAGCTGTAGCTTATGAAGGTGGCTTCTTCATCTAGTTTCAACTCGCAGCTTTAGCGCAATGGTAAGACTACCGACTGCTAGGCGACAGATTTAGGTACAGATGTGGGTTCGAAACCCCGTAGCGTTAGAAATTTTATTTGTAATATAATGTTAAGAAATGTAATATATGTATTCATTCTAAGCAGGGCAATTAACATTTATAGACAAAATGCTCGCAATCTATTATTATTTATTTTTTAAATACTTTTTTTGTTACATCATTAGAGCATAGCAATAGTGGTACTGCTGTACTCTCACCTGGGCAGTACCCGACTAGACCCCAACTAGATCCCGACTGGGATAAGTGGGGTCATCCGGCCAGCCCCCGACTAATTCACCGTGACGATCTGGTCGGGTACTGGCCAGTTGACCCGACTAGCCCCCGACTTAAAGTGGGGTTAACTGGTCTGGTACCCGACCAGCACCCCATTTGCATTTCCACACGGGGCCTTGTGATCGTAACCTCAAAATTGTTTTTTACATTTTTTCCAAAATCAACTTACGTTCACATGAAGCGCGTTATCGAGTGGAAAATGTGGGAAATTAAATATGAAGCGCTAAGAAACGCGGCTCTGGTCCTAAATTTTTATAAGTGTTAAAAAAAATTTTTATGACACAATTTTTTTTTTGCTTTTTTCATTATTATAACAATTTAGGACCAGAGCAGCGTTTCTTAGTGTTTCATATTTAGTTTCCCAAATTTTCAACTCGATATCGCGTTTCGTATAGGTTACGCTAACATGGCCTTGAGGATATTTAACAATTTCTGAACAATTTTTATTTGTTCATACAATTTCCTTCCCTGCAAATCGTGAAAGTTATTCTATCCTGCAAATAATGACACCATCAATGAATGTGAAGAATAATCATTTTTTTCAGCATTTTTTGAATCTCTTACACTATGTCGCTTATTCTTCAGTATTTCCTTATCTTAGAACGTATATGTTGTGGGCAAAGCCCGGAGTGCGGGCGAACCTAGGATTGACCGGTCGTTTCGCAGATTGCCCGAGCGGTATCGGGCAATGTACGAAACACTGCTTCACTTCGGGCTTTGCCCGAGGCATCCTTGGTCAATCTGCGGAGTGCCCCTGTCGCCATGGGCAATGTACGGAATGGCAAAACTATTTTTGATTTGTATGTATTTTACTCATCCTGATGCCGATTAAACTTTCTTAACAAGATTCGACCTGTTATAGATTTATTATAGTATATAACCCGGCGGAAAAATTATATGTATGAATTATTAGTCCAATGTATGTAAACTTTATTATTCAAATTTTCACTCTTATCTTACAATATTGATTCGTACATGCGTTTTTTCCTCTGTTTTAAGAAAGCAAGAAAGATTCTTCACAATTCCGTATTATTTTTTAATTTAATAATTTCCATGAAAACGTAACGAATACAATTGTGAAGAACTTTTCAAGGAATATAATAAAATTCTGTAAATTAAAATTGAATCAGAATAACGAATATTACCGTATGTTGATTTAAATACAAAAATATGCAAATAACCCAAAAATAAAAGAACTACATTGTTACGTATTATTTTCACTTTTTAGCAATTTCCGTCAACTTTTTCATAGAAATAATTACTAATGGACAATTTGAATATTGTCATGACTTTTTAAACAATTTTTAATTGTTTAAACAAATTAACTTTTTTAAACAATCATTTATTCCCAAAAAATGTAAAAAATAATCGTATTTTCTGATTTAAATGTAATAGTTTGTCATTGTTTGGAGTAGTGATTCTTTTGAAAAACATTATGTAATTATTTAAACAATTATTTATTGTTTGTTCTCAAAATTTCTAAAAATTGACCCAGAGATGTCCAGTTTTTTCTCAAATTGGTATCCTATGCTACTTTTTGTTGAATAATTATATAATTTTGATACACATCTTTTAATTTTTAATAATCTTCTATTTGTTCAAACAATTTTGATTTGCCTAAGCAGTTTTTTGTCAATAACTTTAAATAAAATAAAATATATATAATTATTTTTCTGACTGTATAGGGTATAGAAAGAATATATTAACCATTTTTTAATTATTTGAACAAATATAATTTGTTCAAACAATTGTTCTTCCAAAAAAAAATCTTTCTTAAATCGTATTATCTGAATTAAACATAATATTCAATGATTTCGAGGAGAAGTAAATTCTGTTAAAAACGTCGTGTCATTGTTCAAACAATTTTTATTCGTTCAAGCAGTTTTACATTAAAAAATGTGGATCAATAATATAAAATATTAAACATGGAATTATTTTCGTAAATACTTTTTAATATATATTTTTAATATTTAGAACGAGTATGAAAATGTAAAAGAGCAATCTGTTGAAACTTTAATCCTAATTTGCATTAGTGAATGTGCTTTTCTATAATATAATTAGGAGAAAGATTGTAAAAATATGGAAAAAGCAAGGATAAATACACTTTTATTATTTAAATTTTATTATGAATTTCATGATTTATTTAATAATGCGCGAAAGAAGATGTAAACCATCCATACTCAATTTGAAGGAAATTTGAAGAAAAAAAACAATAATTAATTGTATAAACAATAACATGAAGTTTTAAGCAGAATTTATTACTCCTCGAAATCATTCAATATTATGTTCAATTCAGAAAATACGATTTCAAAAATATTTTTGAAAAACCAATGGTTTAAACAAATTTTATTTGTTCAAAAAATTGAAAAATGGTTAATATATACTTTCTATATACTATACAGTTAAAAAAATAATTATATGTATTTTATTTTATTTTTAAGTTATCGAGGAAAACTGCTGAAGCAAATCAAATTTGTTTAAAAAAATCGAAATTTATTAAAAATTAAAAGAAATGTATCAAAATTATATAATTATTCAACATAAAGTAGCATAGGATACCAATTTGAGAAAAAACTGGACATCTCTGGGTTAATTTTTAGAAATTTTGAGAATAAACAATAAGTAATTATTTAAATAATTACATAATGTTTAAAAAAAAATACTACTCCAAACAATGACAAACTATTACATTTCAATCAGAAAATACGATTATTTTTTACATTCTTTGGGAATAAATAATTGTTCAAATAAGTTACATTTGTTTAAACAATTAAGAATTGTTTAGAAAGTCATGGGGAATATCCGAGTTCTCCATTAGTAATATTTCAAACTTTTTTTTTAATCTGCTTAAGGGTTCGCATGAAATTTATTAATTATTTTTTTTATCATAATTATTATATATAATTTTAATTCATTTTAAATATTATTTGTATAAAATGAATGAAAATTATACCTAATTTAACAGATCGAACCGTGTTCAGAATGTTATATCGGCATAAGAATGAGCAAAATACATACGAATAAAAAATAGTGTTGTTATTTCGTACATTGCCCATTGCGGCAGGGGCACTCCGCAGATTGACCAAGGATGCCTCGGGCAAAGCCCGAAGTAAAGCAGTGTTTCGTACATTGCCCGACACCGCTCGGGCAATCTGCGAAACGACCGGTCAATCCTAGGTTTGCCCTCACTCCGGGCTTTGCCCACAACATATACACCATTTTGCTCACAGAATTGAATTCAATTTCTCTAATAAAAGTACAGTCCTTTTTCTTCGCAAAATTGCTTTTATATTCTGTTTCATTTATATTTTATATATATTTATGTTTCATTTATATTTCAAAATAGGCTGTAAGCGCTTTATTTTCAGCAAAAGACTTTTTCATCAGTTTCCGCGAAAACTATTTTTTCATAAATACTCTTCTGAAACGTACTTTAAAACAGAAATTGTGTCAAATCACTATCTTTTCAAACCGAGAAAGCTATTTTATATAAACAAAAACTAATATGGAAATCAAAAAACACAGGCGTAATTGTAATTGTCACCGTGCCCCGTACTGGCACCATACCCCACTCACCCCTATTTTTGTTTCAGACGATGTACGCTATCCAAGCTGCCGTCAAATATAAAATCTGGGTACGCCACCCCGGCTACACATAATATTTTTGATTTTAATTTAAGTTGTTCGGTACGCCAACTCGGCTCTATAAACTTGATCGTATTTTTGTACTTGTATTTTTCGGTACGCCAACTTGGCTCCAAATTGTGATTTAATTGTGTTTTTTGGGTACGCCATCTGATCTCCTAATATTCGTATTATTTATAATTCTGGGTACGCTACCTAATCTCCAGTCTCTGATTTATTTGTATTTTCTGGGTGGGTCATCTCGGCTCCAGACATTGATACCTGATATGGGCCCGTTCAGAAAATACGTAACAGTATTTTCTCCCATTGTTGACCCCATACCCCCCATACGTAACACTTTTTTCATAGAAAGTGTGTCTAAGTGCAACATTGGCGTAACACTTCAAGTCACCCCCCCCCCCCCCTCCTTCTAAAGGCGCTCCGTATTTTTTGAACAGCCTCTATTTGAAATTTGTATTGATTTGATTTGTATTTGCAATTGCTTATTTTCAAATGTTGAAATGAACTACATTTTTTTATTTTTCAATAATATGTTTATTAACATTACAAATATTGAACATCTATATTTTACTGCAGCCTTCTCATATAATTAAGAATCAATTTGAAAGTTTTTTGATGAGAAAAACAATACTTCGAAAAAAATACAATGTGTTAATTAGATAGACAAACGTTTATTTTTCAGCCTGCTTGCCTTAAAAAATTGACTTGCTTACACTTCCATCTCGAACTTTTCGAACTTTTGATGTAACTTTATATTATGTTGCTGTAACTTTGCCCCATCGCTTTAACACACTAAGCCATCTAAAAGTTAGAAATTTTTCCATTTTTGTCAGATATGGAATTCAATTCATTTCATCGTAATATTTATTTCAATAAAACATGAACAATTTTTAATCATTGAAAGTGCTTGACGTGTAAATAAATCATTGAAAATTATAAAGTTTTTAGGATTAAACTTGCGATTAGGCTACGGATTTATGTTAAAATCTGATTTTCTGGAATATTATAAATATAATTCATAGCATTAAACATATTATAATTATTATAAATTCAATATAAATTTATCATAACTTCACCATATAATTAAGTTGGGAGAAAATGTTCTGGAAGATTAAAAAAAATCTTTGATAAGAATACAGTTCGTATGTTAAGATTCCAATCACCTTCAACAATTATTGTTTATTATCTTGAATATGTAATAGTGTACATTTCATTATCCCTAGAGCACTTGTGCAATCATGTATTGTAATTTCCTAAATCTTTTATTCACAAATTATTAAACCATGATTTTGTCTAGAAACTAGCAAAAATCTAGACAGTCTTCACATATTCAAATTGGTAAAGAACTCCTAGATAGCGCCAAGACTGGGAGAAAAAAATCTTTGATAAGAATACAGTTCGTATGTCTGGGTCTTTCAGTCTTGGCGCTATCTAGGAGTTCTTTACCAATTTGAATATGTGAAGACTGCCTAGATTTTTGTTAGTTTCTAGACAAAATCACGGTTTAATAATTTGTGAATAAAAGATTTAGGAAATTATAATACATGATTGCACAAATACTCTAGAAATAATGAAATGTACACTATTACATATTCAAGATAATAAACAACATGTAGCAAAACTAGACAGCGCCAGAGTAGCGCCAGGCTAGTCTTGCGTAAATATACAGGCTCGAGAAAAACTGTACTCGTACTGGCGTTAGCATGATTCAAGACTGCCGCGAAATTTTTCCACACAGGTGGCTGTCTCTACAAGCTGAATGTAGTGGGGACTTATTTCTTTAGGAAGTCGATCTGCACTGTTAGAAATTTTCGTAGGAATGTCCAGAGATGCATAAATGAAGCTTTACGTAGTAAGGATTTATAAATTTTACTAAATAAGAACGGAAATTGCAGAAACAATAACTTTATAAAGCTTTGATCACATGTTTCAGAAAATTCGATTACAATTTAGTAATTTTCAGATATTGTAACTGAAAATTTCAAGGAAATGAAAATTAATTTCGGTGCATTAATCTTAATAGAAAATATTTGTTCTATATTTCTGTTGTTGTAACTTACTAGGGTTTCCCGTTAGATAGCAGATTTGTCTTGATAATATAAATAGTAACCCGGATGAAAATATTTGGTCTTGAATTTGTCTTGGGTAAAGACCAATCCAAGACAATTCCAAGTCATTCTGTATGTCTAGCTCGTGAGACGGAACCAATCTGCTTCAAACTTTATAGGATGTTTATATTATTTATCTTCATGGTATTTATTGCGTTTATGTATTAATAAGTTTATTTATCTGCAATAATTATGTTGTTTGGATGGTGAATCTGAAAATGTTGTCCATTTTTTCCTATCTCCAACAGTTCACAAGATACTTCTAGAAAATGACAATTTTAATCTTTTTACGGAAAATTTTATATGCCTGCAGTTGCTGAGGCAGACAGATTCCGAATTTCTTATTTAAAAATTATTTATTAAAAAATTACAAGTTTTATCGCTTGTAAGATTTTAATCCTCAGCAGATGTCAACTGTTTGGTCCTCACCTAGCTACCTGATTCCTGGAAATGGCAGGCCCTGCCGGTGGGGTCCATAGTTTATAGAGGTCGGAGTATAATGGACAATAAAAGTTACAAACTAAAACTTCTCTGATTTTGAACCTGGCAAATGTTAAAGCCACAAATTGGTAATATAATTGTCTTTAAGAGCAATTCGGTATATTTATCAAGACTTGCACTTCTTGTCTTAAGACAAGTCAACCTGGTCTTGTCTTGGCACAGTTTACAGCCATAAATGCAAAAGAAGTCTGTATATCTCCAATGTCTAGCTGGTATATTTACATAGTAGCATAAACTTCGCTCACACTATCTCGCACTACGTTGTCAATAAAAAAAAAGGCTGCATATTTCTATTAAAATTAATAAACCACACTTTTTGTTATTATTTTTCGTTTCTTACGGATACATACATTCTTACGGCAATACATGTATTCTAAGTGTTGTGATTCGTGCAGTCACTGTCGAGTATTCCAATGCATGTAAGGTTGCACGCCAACACCAGCATTTAGAACTACAACATCATGTATTGTAGCGTTACCTTACGTTTCAAACATAAACTTCCAATGCATTTATTGAAAGTTTCCAACATTAATTTTCTACAGTGTACCTTACACAACGCACACCACGCCGAGCAAGCATCTTTATCTATGGTTCGACAGCGATCGGCATTTCAAACAACTGAAATTACTGAATGGTGACAGAAATAGCAAGTTACGGAGATTGGACCGGAAGCGCAGAAGCTACTGCGCACTTCTTTCAGTTACGATAACTTATATTTCTGTTACGACTTAGGAATTTTAAGAAAATATTTGTAATTTTTATATAAAATTTTTAAATTTCAAGAAAAATTGAGTGAATTATTTACTTTCAATCTTTATAGCTGCCACACTTTCCTGGAATCACATAGCTGCTATACGGCGCTGGACTCCAGTGAGGCTGCTAAGGATTCGAAGTAACTAAATTTCGTTTTCAGCAACCCAATTTCATCAATTTAAGTTACTTTAGTGACTTAAATGTGACGGAGTTTTCCAAACATTTCTAACAGTGTTGTGTACCACGCCTTTGCCACATTTCGATACGCGCACTTCCAAATGCTGGAAGGACATATTGTGTCGCGATTTCGAATCACCTTTAGAGTTATGCAGGGGGTTCCAGTAGTATATAAACAAAGGGTAGAATCTGAACTGCCAATACTTGCTAACTTACACGGAGAAAATTTGTTCATTAAAATTTACCCAATTAGTTAGGTAAATGGAGGACACTACTGCATTTAGACAAAGTTTACAATTATTTTAGGATTTAATACAAAACAGAACTATAAATAATACAAAAGAGTTATGTAAAATCTCAAATCCAAAAGTGAAAATTCTGATATGTAATAATTAATATAAGAGTTGTATTATTTGAATACCAGTATATTATAAAATAACGCGAAGTATTGTAAATTTTTATCAAATGAATGATATAAAGTTTACTTTTGTCTGATATTAAAGATTCACTTAGAAGAAAGTATAGATTGCAGAATTTTTAAAGAGATTCTCACTTCCATTAGGAGAGGAATTACACAACAGTGAGGTAAAATGAGAGTCGCTAGGGACGTCAACATTCTCAGGGCTGAAGTTTAAAGCCAATTCCCCCGTAGACACTTTAACATTTTTAAGTTTCGGTTTATATTGTAGAATTTGAGTAAATATTAAAATATATAGACTATCCTGTTCTCCGAGTAGATAATACTCATTAAGTCACTAAATAAAAGTAGAATGTATTTAAAAATTGACGTATAAAGATGCGGGTGATAAAAAAACATCGGACGGCACTGGACAACTGACTTCGAACTTCGAAGCGGGAGATCCCCGAAGACTAATGTTTAAAAACAAGTTGAATTTCTAACAAAGTGAGTGAATTTTCAACTTGAAAAGATCAATTTTATAGTAAAAATGAAGTAGCTACCTTTTTCGTTGTAAAAATTATTTTTTACAACAACAAAAAAACATATTTCCATTAAATTTTGTTCAATTTTCAACAAAGGAAATAAAGTTGCAACTAAAATAGTGCATCTTCAAACAAAAACAAACAAAAAACATCATTCCACCAATCAGGTAAATTTCCAACCAAAATGATGAATTTTCGATGAAAAAAAGACAAATTTTCAACTAAAAAATAAATTTTAAACAAAGGATAGAATAGTTTAATTTTCAGAGAGAGAAATAAGTTTGTGAACAAATGAAATGAATTTTCAACACAATAGTTAAATTTTCAACCGAAAAGACGTAACGGCTATAAAAAAATCGAAAAAATGAGTATATTTAAATTTTTAGTTGGAAAAATTAATTTTTAAAATTTTATCTAAAAAAGTTAATTTTCAATATAAAAAATAATTTTCTACTGTAGAAATGAAAATTTCAAACAAGAAGATTAATTTTCTACCACAAAAGAATAATTTTTAAGAAAATATATGAATTTTCCATCAACATTTTTCATTTTTAATGGAATTTTCAACCCAATGGATGCCTCTTCAACCAAAAAGGTTGAAAATTACCAGAAAAAAATAAATTTTCAACTAAATGGATGAATTTGCAACTAAAAACATACATTTCTAACAAGGTATAGAATAGTTTAATTTTTAGTTGGGGAAATAAGTTTTTAAGCAAATAAAATGAATTTTCAACTGAACAACTGAATTTTGTTACCAAAAAGATTAAATTTGAATGTAAAAGAATCTCGATAAGAAATTTAGTTGAATTTTTTGTTTAAAAAATTAATTTAAAATAAGAAAACATTTTTTTCCACCAAAGAAATTAAATAAAATACATGAATTTTAACTAAAAAGGTTCATTTTCTACAAAAAAAGACAAACTTTCAACAAAATAGATAAATCATTAACTGGAAAAGCTAAATATTCAACAAAAAATATATTAGTTAAATTTTCAGACAGAGAAATAAGTTTTTCAGCAAATAACTTTAATTTTTGTAGAAGTATTTAAATTTTCAAGGAAACAAATAAATTCTCTACCAAAAAGATCAAATTTCTATAGAAAATTTTCAAAACAAAATCGAGTTGACTTTTTAGTTGAAAAAAAATTAATATCAATGAAAAAAACTAATTTTCCACCAAAAGAAAGAATTGTAAGTAAGTGGAAAAAGTTGTCATTCATATTGAATTCACTGGAGGAATTTCCTCGCCATAATAAGGAGACTTCTGTAAATCATGTACATTGTACAACGTTCTCAAATAATATAAGATTTTCTGTAAAATCTATTAAAAAATGTTGGAAAATGAACCGAGTTCTTTTTCTAAAGAAAGGGTAATTAGTGCGCGCATAGCACGCATACTTTTCTATTATTATTAAAAAGCAGACCATGCAAAAGTTTAAAGTATTGAAAATTAAATAATTTAAAGTTTCAAGGTTAGAAAATTTCAAATAAAAAATTATTCAATGTTTTTATTTACTTCCTAAAAATTTATAAGCCCCCTGATTAATAAAATGTTACAATAACAAATTTCGATGAAACGGGGACCAGATATTTTTTTGTACGGGCCTGACGTACTTGTACTTTAATTTTATAGCCGAGATTTTTTTCTCGATATTCTAACTGTTAGGTTAGCCGTGAGGTTTAGTTATTAGCCATAGAACGCGTTAACCGTAGCTTAGGTGGTTCGAAACCCGTCACAGCGTTTGCGATTTTTAATAGCGTTAATATCGTTAGAAGCGTGCGACTATATCGTATGTAATGTATCGTAATTTAATGTAATTGTTTAAGTTAAATTGTGTATATGTACCAGCAATATACTTATGAATTGTATGATATGTATAAGCATGTGTTTGTTAGTAGTGGATGACCT
This sequence comes from Andricus quercusramuli, assembly GCA_932178445.1. Classification (NCBI taxonomy): domain Eukaryota; kingdom Metazoa; phylum Arthropoda; class Insecta; order Hymenoptera; family Cynipidae; genus Andricus; species Andricus quercusramuli. The sequence continues at coordinate 160,028 of CAKNXH010002313.1, forward strand.
TCCACAGAATCAGTTTGTAGCAAGAATGTTTTTTTTTGCTGGCGCACGAAATTTTACATGACTGGGATGTAGAATTCACATATTTAGAGAGGTAGACTTTATTTTCTAGAATTGAAACTGTACTTAACAGTTCGACTCATTTTACCTAACTGGTAGGTAATCGACATCTCATTTTACCCAACTTTCAGGTAATCTCTAATATCTTGTTGTATTATTTCTTACTGAATCGCGAATTAAATTTTAATGAATTTATATTAATAATTCATATTTTCACATCAAATATTACCCTATTTCATTTTACATGACTGAAAGTGAAATTTTAATATAATGCCGTAATGTCCTCCGTTTACCGAACTAAGTTATGCAAAATTTAACACACAAATTTTCTCCGTGTATAGACCAAGCCCGGGACTGTTTTACCACACGCCCTTTGCATCAAGCCCATATTTTCTTCACTCAATAGTATTTTTTCTCAATGCACTTTGGTACAAAACTGGTGAACTGAAAGACGAATGAATTAAAATTCCAGTTCAACTAATGAAATTTTATGTGACAAATGTCGATCCGGGAGATGGTCTCAATAAGTTATTTTATCGGTCGTTTTCGAGTGTAAGAATAAAATAAGGCGGAAAAGTCGTCGCGTGTCCGTAACCGGACAGTAATAGATTCTCGCTTTACTTTCAGGTTCATTGTAAATTCGAGACGATGTTTTCGATGATTTCCTGAGGAACAAGATTTTCGAGAATCGGGTAGAAAAGAGAAATAAAGGCGATTTCTCGCATACGTCCCGACAGATCTTATCGGGCGATGCTCGACGGCAAGAGTTATCGTAAGATTGATTGTCCCATGGCGTTAAGTAATTGGCTGCACGATTATGGTACATTATATTCACCTCAGCAGGCTAAAAGAGTCAGTATTCTCAAGATGAAGACATTACGAAGAGGCGAGAGTAGGCTGAACGGTATTTTTACGAGCCGCTCGTAAAGTTAACGAGGAGCGAGCCGGGAAGAGCAGGATCGAAGTGTTCCAGCTTTATTTTTTATCGCTTATTCTTTCTCTTCAACCCTCTCCTTGTCTGTTTTTCTCTTTTCCTCGCACTCGCCATTCTTTCCTTTCTTTCTATCTTCATCTCAATTTCGATATATACATATACATGGATGCCAGCAGCAGATTTTTTCCTTTTTCTTTCATTTTGAGGTTTCCCTGAATTTGGGTACACCTGCAAGATAATGACACCAGAGCTAAATCTGCTTACTTAAACAACAAAAAGGTGTAAGTGAACTGATTTTTGGCATCCAGGAAGCAATTTTTCCTTTGCTGCCTACTTGAAAAACTTGCCAAGAGAGTTACGTACTGACGTACTTGATTTTTTGGACCTGAAATCATTAGAGTGGTTTAAGGATAAAGGTTAAGGAGATTGGAGAACATTCAGTATTTTCATATTAATAAATAATGAAAAGTACAATAAAGTTCTTAAAGTACTTATGTTTTGCACCTCATTGAATAATTAACGCTCTACGTCGAACTTAATAAAATATTTATTGAATAAATGCTTCTTCCTTTACAGAAAAAAGCAATTTGTGAGACAAGTGCGCAAAATAGGTGATTGCTTCTGAGTGAGAATTTTTCAGCATGAGCCGACAGCTAGAAGCACGAGTCGGAGGTTACGTAGATGAGTGTGAAGAGCAGAAGGCGAATGCTTAAATCACGTGAATCAGCAATCATCTATGCGCACGTGTCTCACACGCTACTTTTTGCAACAGCCGCCTCAGAATAATGCAAGCGAAAAGTGACTCCTAAACAGTCACAGTGACAGCAATAGCCCTGTAGAATAACCTCTGAACACTGTCGGTTTGTAAAGTTCCACATCTCAAAAGGGCACAAGCGCAACGTTACCCATAGGTGTGCAAAATACATATATTTCGAAGTGCGCTTGGGCTAATATCAGGTAATGAGGTACTTTGAATATGATTTAGGTTTAAACCTATTTTAAATAGTCATTTCACACCTGACCGGAGTTTATGCAGGGTATCCCAGACTCAAGTGTCCGGACTTACATAGCCGTATAAAAATAAAAAAAAATAAATAGAAAATTTCTTTTCCAAAAATCAGTTCAAGTTTTAGTTTTTAAGTTATAAAATATTTCAATTGGATCAATCAGGAGCGCCGCATAAATAGCCGTGTGTGCGTGAACGGGATTTCAACGCAGTGTTATCGAAGCGAGCGCAGAGGTGGGGTTATCATATCTTATATCTTATATATATATTATATTTTATATCTTATATCTTATATCTTATACCTTATATCTTATATTTTATATCTTATATCTTATATCTTTGTTTTTTCGCCTTTTTACAGCTCTCTGTCACGTTCGGCCGCTGTATACAGTACAAGTCCGATAAGTTGCCGTCCGATAAGTGTACACCCCCCTTAAAACGTCATTACACGCACGACACGCACACTAATTGGGGTTCTCCCACTACGTGTGCTATTTTGCTTATGATTTGCACATCATTCTTACGCATGCGCACACCTAATATCGTGCTACTAGAGGAGGCATCCGATAAGTCCGCAATTCCTGGAATTTTCCGCCCCTACAGCCCCGAAATGTGAAACTTATCGGACTTCTACTGTAACACAAAGTCCTGTGTTTATAAGCGTAAGACCTAGAGCCTCACCTGCAGCTATACAGGGCGTCCCAGACTCAAGTGTCAGAATCTATAAGGCTGTATAAAAATAAAAAAAATAAATAGAACATTCTTTTTCCAAAAATCAGTTGAAGTTTTAGTTTTTTAGTTATAAAATATTTAAGCTGGACCAATCAGGAGCGCCGTATAAACAGTTGTGTGTGCGTGAGCGGGATTCTAACGCAGTGTCAACGAAGCGAGCGCAGAGGTGGGCTTAGCGACTGGAGAACACTACGTTGGAATCCCGTTTACGCACACTCGACTGTTTATACGGCGCTCCTGATTGGACCAGCTTAAATATTTTATGACTCAAAAACTAAAACTTCAACTGATTTTTGGAAAAGAAAGTTTTTATTTTTTTTATTTGTATACAGCTGCATAAGTCCGGACACTTGAGTCTGGGACACGCTGTATAGCGACCAAAGGCGACGTGGCGCTCTACACTGCCTAGATCTCTTTACAATAGAGAATTTCGTGCGCAGTTCACTGACGTAACGCGTACTCTTCAAGCTACAAGCCCTGTCTACAATGGCATACGTTCGCTGACGCACGACGCAACGCGTACTCTTCAAGCTACAGGCGCTGTCTACAATGGGATACGTTCGCTGAAGCACGACGCAACGCATACTCTCAAGCTACAGGCCCTGTCTACAATGGGATACGTTCGCTGACGCACGTTATACCTATAGGTATAACAGACGCGCCAAACGCTAGGACGAATCTGATACTTGCCATTTGAGGCAGCTGCTGTACCGTTTTCTGACAGCAGCTATACTTCTGCGGATCGAGCGCTGTACCAGTGGTAAAGTTCAACCGTTGTTCATGTTTTCTGGACTAGTGTTATGCAAGTCGTGCGTGCACGTGTTGTCCTTTATCTGGAAATTTCACAAGTATAATGGCTTTGGAGGAAAATAATTGACATGATAAAAATTAATTACTTAGGCTTTCAGTTCGGAATATTGAAAGCCAGCAACTTTGTACTAATGTAAATTTGAAACTATGAAACTTTGGACATTTCAGATTACAATTCTTTAGCTAAGCATTACTTATAATTATTTTTTATTGAATGAAATATAATTCTTCTCAAAGCATGCAATTTTTAAAGATTCAAAAATTAAACCAAACTATTTCTAATGTTTCGATTTCGAATTATTCAATTTGACATTATTTCAATTTGAGATTAATTCATTTAAAATGAGTCTAGATTGAAATAATTAATTTTGGAAGTTCCAACCTAAGAGCTGAGCAACAAGTAAGAATTTCGATTTTTAAATTTAGTCTTGAAGGATATGAAAAAAACAAAAATCATAAATTTTTATCAGTGACTATTCAAAATTTAACATATTATTAAATTTCTATTTTTTAAAATAAATAATTCTTTAATTTTAATATTTTGGAAGAACCTACTGGAAACGCTTCAAAATTTGAAACCATTAGAGTTAATTAACAGTTAAAAATGTAAAGAAATGTTTGATGTATAGACGTGTATAAATGTGAAGTCTTGTAAAACGTATAACATGAAATGCCTAAGCTTATAAATTTTGAATCCCTAATTGAAAAGAAAAAAACATAAGTTCACTTCAAATTTGTGACTACAAATTTCGATCTATGCCAAAATGACAATTTTGACTGCGGATTTTCACCGTTCAACTCATGCTGCCTCAGTTTCGGGGTAGGAGCCGCCCATACTTGACAGACAACGGTTGCCTTTTATTTTCGTGCAACACCTCACAATAAATCGACGTAGCTGTTAGCCCGAGCCTAAATTACAGTTGCTGTATTATGGGAAGGTAGTATCTGGTATACCGAAAATTTTTCCGTGTATGTAAGTACATGGTTGAAGCGTACGCGTTGCGTCGTGCATCAGCAAACACATCCGATTGTAGACAGGGCCATATGACTCTCTACATAGATCAGTTCCCGCGTCAGCGAACATTTTTATTGGGAGCTTTTCATAGAGATCTCTCAATAAAAATGCGATCGACCTAACCAGCTTCTCTACAGTATAGATCTTTTTTTTGAACATGAAGAAAGATATTGATGCAGGGTTTGTTGTGCCTAATAAGTATACTCTTAAATTAAATTAAAACATTTTCTTTAGTTTATTTTATGCGCTTTATATATATTTAAATGGCACTTGCCTCAAAACCACGCTTTTACCGCTTGCTGAAAAAATCTCCGAAACTACCGAATCGATTGGTCTAAAATTTATACCACATTTTCTATACATATACGTCAACCGGTGGTAGCAGGTTAATATTAAAAAATTATTTTTACTATTATTTTTTTGTCAAAAAAAAGGAAGAAAAATGAGATTTTTGATTTTTTTTCTTCAAATTGCCGCCATTTTGTTTTCTTTGCATGTAAATGAAAAAATCTGCTACCACCGGTTGCTGTATATGCAGAGAATATGTGGTATAAATTTCAGACCAATCGATTCGGTAGTTTCGGAGATTTTTTCAGCAAGCGGTGAAAACGTGGTTTTGAGGCAAGTGCCATTTAAATATACATATATAGAGCGCATAAAATAAACTGAAGAAAATGTTTTGATGTGATTTAAGAGTATATTTATTAGGCATAACAAACCCTACATCAATATCTTTCTTCATGTTTAAAACAAACATTACAAAAAAATCGCATTTTTTTCCAGCTTTGTCTTAAATTAGGTCGGTTAGTATATTTACCTACTGAAAGGCATTTTAGCTCACTATTATTGCATTGGTCTTGGAATGAGACTCAGTCGTCTTACTCTGAAACCCTGAAAACAAGAATTAAGCGAAACTGATTTTCAGCCTTAAGACGTCTAAAAATCAGTTGTGACATCACTGTGAAACTTCCTTATAAGGAATTTCCATTCTAATTAGTGGCGGTAGTGGTTGTGTTTAATTCTTAGACGTGTTGCAACAGATGGCGATCCTGCATTTTACACCTAACCTATACACCTTTCTTATTTTCCACATTAAATATTTAATTACCAAATAGTATCATCTCTTGATAAATTTTCGCAAAAAATTAATGTTTGATTATTAACATAGATTTTCATAAAAAATTGCGTTGTTTTTGCAGAGAACACATACAAAAATCTATTTTTTCTAAATTCTCTGAACAAAATTAAACATTTTGCGTGTAGGTGATACAGTTAAGTAACAAATAGAAAATTATTGTTTTAATAATAATATTCAGGGCCGCTTCAAGGTTTTTCGGGGCCCCAGGTTGCAATGAACTCCCCGCAATCAACCTAATTACTAATAACATAATAAAAACTTTTTGATTTTCATTAAAGGTGAATGAAATGTTAATAAAATTATCAAAAATAAACACATAAAAGTTTTCACTTGTGATTATTTTTTTACAAACAAACGATACGTTAATTTACAAATAGTTTATCCATTGTGATTTGTTGTTATTTCTTCATGACAAATGAACTTTTTTTATTTACTCACTAATGTAGATGAGCGTTCTTGCTAAGTGTCTTGACAGATGGAAAGTTCAATGATTGAATAAATTGGGCGAATTTACATTTTAAGTCATTTTTCCTCATTCTGTTCGCTAAGTAAATAAAAATGAAACCTTTTTTCAAAAATCTACTACTAACTTATAGAATGCACTGAAAACAGAACAAGTAAAAAAACTCACGCGAACATGCATTTTAGACATTTAAAAAATCCGAAAAGCCACTCTTCGCAAAGAACAACTTCAATGAACCTAATTTATTCTAGCAGAGAACGGCTCAATTCGACAGATCAAAAAAGATATACATTCTGACTTGCGGCTAAATTTCAGCCTATGTTCTTGCTTGAGACTTATTTTCAAACTTCACAACGGCTCACTTTCAGCGGTCATACCAAGGTGCGAATTGACCGGCGGCCCACGGTCGGGCCAACCATCAGACGGCCTTTGGCTTCTCAACGTCGCATCAACCCGAAATATGGTCCGAAATATGGGCCATCTACTAAGATGATGCCGGCCCAACCATGGACAACAATGTGGGCCCGACTTTGATTTTTGAAGGTTGATACTACATTTGTAACAAACGTCGGGCCAACCTTGTAACCAATGATAGGGTCACTCTTAGGAACCAGTGGTCGAGCCAAACAGACTAATTAATAATAAATGGATTTAAATGAATTTAAACTTTAAATCTTAAGGGATTGCAACTTTTAATTCCTGATTAACTTTTTCAATTAGGCTTTTGGAAGAACTAATGGTATCGTCACGGCAAATATTGTCTCCATTGTTAAGATGACTCCTGTTCCCATCATCATCAACTTTTCTGCGCTCCAATTTCCTAAATTTTCTCAACCTCTCATATGTCGACCTTTTTCCAGTCATATTTTTTAATTTCTACAAGTGATACAACAATACGAGCAGATCAACCGCGGCCGAAAACAGATCTATCGAGATGAAGTAGGTTATGTTCAACCAATGTTACGGGCAAATGTTACGTTGACGGACGGGCATACTCTTGTCCACAGTCGATCCAACTGTAACTTCATTGTCGTTTTGAAATAATGCACAAGAGTATATCCGACGGCCGGCCCATATTTGGGCCAAGGTTTGGCCGACGCGATGGTCGGGCCATCTCTCGCCCAGAGTTGGTCCGACCCTACTTCCACCGTCTTTTTGAAACAATGAACCAGAGTTTATCCGACGGTCTATCCGACAGCCGGGCCACCTCCCGCCCAGAGTCGGGCCGACCTTAACTTCACGGTCTTGGGGCTAACCGACTGCTGTATCCAGAGTCGAACCGACCGCATTCTTGCGGTCGTACCGACTAACCTGCCACAGGTTATCCGATTGTCAGCCCAAAGTTGGGTCAGAATTGGGCCGAAAGTCGGCTTTTGCTCTCCGTTGACGTCGGTTGCCATCCTCGGTGGGACCTCGGCAGCTTCAAAAGACCTTAGTCGATCCAAATCTGGTTACTGTAGATCGGTTACCAAAGCAGGGCTAACTTTGGACTGATGACCAAGCTCTGGCATCCGACGGAATTTAGCACCTGGGTAGTCTACTTTCGTTTACATCACAAAAAAGACCGTGCTTGTTCTTGTACGGTTAGCCACGATTAAGTTAAAACCAAAGGTTATACTTACAGAAAATGTTTTGAATCAAAAATGCATCTGATGATTATTTTCATTTTAGTTTTGAAATACTTTTGAGACATCCCAGATAGAAATACAAGAAGACATTTTTTATTTTCGAGCCACTTTCAATCAATTAAGAAAAATTGAGTTTGTTCAATTTTAGAGACAAAAAATCAGTTTTTTTCATTTTGAAGTTTAGGAGTTCTACTAATTGTATGGAGTATATTCAACACATTTGCACTGAACTGAAAAATGTAATATATTTTTTTTATCATATTTTAAATGTCCTTTAAAAATGCTATTTTAGTCATATTCAGTGGATTTCGTTCTGTTTTTTGATGTTGAAAACTACGCTACTATCGGCGAGAAAATCCTAGTCCTCTAGCTCTGAAGTTAAAAAAGTAAGTGAAGAAAAATGGTAGCTCAATTATGAATGTTAATTCTGAAGGTCGAAGTGTTGTACTTTAATAAAATGTGACAGGTTTTAACGACAGTGAACTTTGGAGCACAGTTTTTAATAATTGTTTCTTTTTGCAAAATAAATGTACGAACGTATTATCTTCAGTTCTAATTAAGATAATGGACTGATTTAAATCTGAGGCTATCAGAGACCATCTGTAATTTCTTGCAATTTAGAAAAAGTGTGTCATCTGGGCCAGATCTGGCGTCGTCTGGACCTTCTAGTTATGACATTCTAGTCCTGCCCAGATCTGGGACTGGTCCGCAATCCATACCATAAAAATTTCCAAGTGTCAAGCAGCCAAATTTTTTTACCATTTTCGTGAAACTGTCAGGGTGTCTAAAATTATACAAAATAAGAAATGAACACGATTGAAAATAATTTCTTCCCTTATTATCTTCACAGTCTAGTTTGGCCCAGATCTGAAACAGCTCCGCAATGCATACCATAAAAATTTCGAAGTGTCAATCAGCCAAATTTTTCTTACCATTTTTGAGAAAGTGTCAGGGTATCTAAAATTATACAAAATAATAAATTAACACTATGCAAAATCAATTTTTTCCTTATTGTCTGGACAGTCTAGTCTGGCCTAGATCGGAGACTGTTTCGCAATCCATACCATAGAAATTTCTAAATGGAATGGAAGCTTCTAATGTGTCCCCTAAGGCTTTACATTTTTCTTTTATCTCTTCCCTATTCCTTTACACACCCCCACACACTTAATTGGTGGTGGGAGGGGGACCTACAGTTTAAAGTGGGTTCCAAACCACCAAGAGCAACAGCCTTAAGTACTTAGCGAACCTTTTTCTCTAGAGATACCGGTCCCACGACTCTCCGGAGATGAACAACTCCCTTGCTAGGCAAGTGTTCACCGCATGGGCCACCGAGGCTCTTCCAGAGTGCGAGGCGAGAATCGAACCCGCAAGCCGACGGAGTGGGTCCAAAGCCTTAACCCCCACGACCATCGTCCCACTAAATTTCTAAGTGTCAATCAGCTAAATTTTTTTCACCATTTTCGAAAAACTGTCAGGTCGTCTAAAATTATACAAAATAAGAAATTAACACGATTGAGAATCAATTTTTTTCTCATTGTCTGGACAGTTTAGTCTGGCCCAGATCTGGGACTCGTCAACAATTCATAACATAAAAATTGCATAAAAATCTTCTCACAATTTTTGAAAAATTTCTAGGGTATCTAAACTTATATAAAACACAAAACTAACACTATCAAAATAAATTCCTGTTTTTAGTTACATCAATTTTAATGCACCACATGAACAGACGAAACACTTAAAAAGTGTTCATCAACATTATTTTTATTGACATGAGGCCTTTATTGAACAAGCATTTTTTGTCGCGACACAAGAAAGAAGTGTTTTCTTTGATATAGTAATTGTGAGCAGTGTTAATAATTATTGCTCCTTAATGTAACAGTTAAAAAAGGCGGGAATAGGCTTACCACGCTTGCGCACTATCGTCTCCAACATAACCTAGCATTAACTAGTATAAGGTATATGAAGATAAAGTAGAAAGTTATAGGCTCATCTTTATAGAATTGAAAGATGATATTGCATGAGCAATAGCACTGCTGGAAAAAAGAAAGCACAAGCAGGTAATATTATCTCAAATCTTGCTTTCTTCATAGCTGTAAACAACTTCCACGCTTATTCCATGTATTCCACATAATAGTAAACACTTATACCTTCAATGAATTTCCTTCGAAGTATGTACTGTCTTATTCAATTTTGTTCTTACATTGTTCTCTTCCTGTTTTACATAATTCCTTCTTTTCCTAAAAATCGATTAAAATCGATTAAGTTTGAGGTTAAGTGTATGTTCTTCTTCTTCTTATTATTATTATTATACCATTAAGCCATTTCCCTTTCGGGATAGGCGTGACTTTCTCGGTTGGAAAATAGTTGTGTATAGGTGGGTATATATATATATATATATAGGTATAAGGTAGATAGGTATGTAGGTGAAAGGTATAGATATTTTAGATTGATCTAGAATTCTCGTGTTATTTATTTATATGACACGTTCGTTACGCAACACTGGTCCGACCCAGGTTGCTGATCAATCTCTCTAGCGATCACCCCAAGTGAAAGGCCTCACAAAATTATGATGCGTGGTTCCCCACTTGGGCCCATTAGTATCCAAGGTCTTTGTTTCAGCCGTCATTTAATCTACTCACATTCTTTTCGTAAACTATTTGTCGCCACAGTTTTCTGTCCTGGCATCCTACTCTAGCTTCCTTCACGTCCATGCATTTTTCCATGCAAGCTCTCGTGTTTCTATGGCTTCTTATGTCTCTTCGGATTAGCGTCTCATTCACAGATTTTAACCCTTTTTTCGGCGGTCTACCTCTGGGCATTCTGCCATTTATCTTACCTTTATACACTTGTTTGGTCAGTCGTTCACCTTTCATTCTTTCATCATGTCCGAACCATCTTCACTGATTTCTTTCCCAATGTCAACTAGTGTCTGTTCTGTACCACATTTTTTGAGGATTGTCTCGTTTTGGACTTTGTCCATCAGAGTTTTCCCGCATATTATGCGCAGAGGTTTCATGCCGATCGCGTTGATTTTACTCCTGTCGTTTTCTTGACAGGTCCATGTCTCGCTACCGTATAGTACAGTCGGAACGAATATAGAATTATGTATGGCCATTTTAGCTTTTTTTGATATGTTTTTATTTGTGAGGATGGACCCTGCTCTACCGATAACCTGCTTACCCTTATTTATGCGCCTATCTAACTCCCCATCTATTTTTCCGTCGTTAGTAAATAGACTACCTAGATATACGTACTTGTCAACTTGTTCTAATCTCTCATCATTTAGGACAATGTTGCATATTGTTTTCTCACTTTTACCCTCAAACACCATGATTTTCGTTTTATTCACGTCAATTTTGAGGCTCATGATCTTCATGCTTGTATTAAGTTTATTCAACATTCTTTGCAAGTCCTCGACTGATTCTGCCATAACAATTTTGTCATCTGCGAAAGCTAATCCACGTACCTTGACGGTTTCGAGATCTACACCTTCTTCGTCGAAGAGGGCAGTTCTTAGACACTTATCCATGAATATCATAAATAGCCACGAGGACATAATGCATCCTTGCTTCACGCCTTGCATAATATCGAACCAGTCACTCAGTTTCCCATTTACCCTTACACTCGCTTTACTACCTGTATATATTTTTTTATTGCTTGTAGGAGCCCTCCATCTACTCCGTACTGTTTAAGGACTTCCCAAAGTTTACTTCTGTTTACCTTGTCAAATGCTTTTTCTAGGTCAATAAATGCACAGAATACTTTCTTCTCTACTCTCAAGCTTTTTTCTGTGATCTGTCTTAGGCTAAATATCTGATCTGTACGTGATCTTCCTGGCATGAATCCACTTTGGCCTTTCCTTATATTCTCTTCTGTGATTTCCATTACCCTACGAATAAGTATTTTTGAGTATATTTTACTTACGGTACTTAGTAGGCTGATACCTCTGTAATTACTGCAGTTGTTTTTATCTCCCTTTCTTTTATATATTGGTACAATAATCGTCTTTCTCCAATCGTCTGGGATTTCTCTTGTTTTGAAACATAAATTTATCAATTCGCACAACCTGTGAGGTATGTACTCGCCACCGTATTTAAGAATTTCAGCGCTAATACTGTCTATACCAGCAGCCTCACCGTTTTTCAAGTTCTTAATTATATCTCTGACCTCAGTGACACGGACTTTTTCAATTGGGTTTTCTAATGCATTATGTTCAATGTCGTATTTTTGTTGCCCTATATCTTCACCTCCTAATAGTTATGTGAAAGAGTCTTTTAAAGCGTCTACTATCCCGTCTATATCATACAGCATTTCACCTTTGCTGTTTCTCATGCTAACAAACTCTGCACTTTTACATTCCGTCATCTCTTTAAATAATAGTTTCATAATTCCTTCAAAGCAGTTTTTACTTTTTTTAAATTGCAAATGATTATAGATAGTTCAAATAACCGCCTCGAATTTAAACTACTTCCATATCCTAATTAGAACTAAAGATAATACACAGAGAAAAATGTCTAGTTAGGGTAACAAGGATTCTGGTTAGCCGTACTAGAAAGTCTAGTAAAATATGAACCAACACGCTGTCTAGTTAAACACACCAGGCAGACTAGTTGAACTCTGTCTAGTTAGAATTGCAACACATCTGGTATAAGTTACCAGACATCTAGTACGGCGAACATTTCCATGGCTAGTAGTGCTAACTAGCTGTCTAGTAAAAGTAAGTAAACGTTGAGTTAGGCTTACATCTCCGTGTTTAGGTAGTCTAAGTAGTTTTCTGGTAAAATTTACCAGATGAAGATTTGACCAACAATATTTCTGTGGCCAGGCACAGAGGTGCTTTTCTGTCTTCCAAGAGACTTAGAAAGTGTGAGGGATTTGAACCACACTATTTCTGTGACCAGTCACAGGGCTTTGTTTCCCGCCCCCGCGAGACGTTGACAAGGAGTACTGCCGTGCAAATGAAATAAAGCATATCTGCGGTTCGGATAAGTCATCTGTCATTCATAAGAATCTTTAAAATGGGATTCAGAAAGCCCTAATTTTCGTTGTTTTTCTGAACATCCATTATGTACATCGTATTACGAAATGGATATTCAAGAAACACTATCAGAATCACGGACATTTGATTCTGATTCGAAAGATTCGTGAAATGACAGATGACTTCTCGGAACTGCATGTACGCTCTATTTAATTTGCACAGCAGAGTTGAGGTTTGACCAACATTACTTATGTGACCAGTCACTAGGGTGCATGAAATTTTCATCTTTATCATCAAATTTCTCGAAAACTTTCACTCGTATGTAAAAACTAGTAGTGAAATGAAATGTGTATTTTGACAAGGTCTACAACTTTTTCTTGAATTATTTTTTGAAATTTTTAATTTTTCTCAAAATAAATGAAAAAAACCATGATTTTTATGTGGTTTTTGTTGTTTTCTCCATGAGAATAAAATTTCCGCATATTTTCACTATGATTTTCGTAATCAGCGCGTCAAAATACATAAGTATACGGAGTTTCAAGAAAATGAGCGTTAAGCGCTATTTGAAAATGCACCCAAATTTTCCAACGGCAATTGATTAAGAAATGTTTAAAGTACCTTCGTGAATTCTCTTTAATTTGTTCTATTATTCTTTAAATAAAAAACAAGGCTCTACACGGGAAAAAAAGTGCTGGAAATTTTCATTGACCGAGTCTGTGACTTTAGGATAGGTCTAAAAGCATTTGATAATTTGAAAATATCATATTGGAAAATCATGCAAATAGTGCTTGAAGAAATAAAAGACTTCTTAAATTGCGTCCAGCATAGTCAGTGAAGCACTCCTAGACACCATCAACAAAATATCACAGAAAAATGTGTAAGCCGTTCAACACTCCAATATTAAATTCTCAAAGACAGTCAAGGAAGGGTTCGTAGACTGTCAAGCTAGCCATTTATGCTAATAAAAAATAAAAAATTATTTTCCAAATTTATAATATTATTACCTTCAACTTAAATATTTATTTAAATATTATTATAACACACACAATTAATACTTATATCAATCGCTCGCTTTTTACGCTCTAAAAAATCGGACGCACGCTGCGGGGATTCGAACTACCTATCTTAGACACGAGACTAACGCAACTCATTCCTAACCGCGCAAGCACCTCGGCTAATCGATCGGGCTGAAAACACAGTAAAAAATCTTGGTGTTCTGCTACAGCTGAAAACTGCGTGGCCGCGTAAAAAGAATTTTAGTGAGGACTGCGAATTAGACAACTTGCTGCAAGACTGATTTTGCATAACAATTCAATTAAACAATTTTTTTTTTAATGGAAAAATATAATTTTTCACGGAAAATTATTTTTTGACCAGTGTCTACTTCAATCTTACCTATGTGAATTTGTCTCTGAGCCCCACTGAGCGCGCCTCTGAAAATTCTCGCAGACAGTCATGGACTGTTTTTCTGACTTGCATTCGAGTTCTAAGTTTTTGAATCACGCACTTATTCAATTTAAGTCTTTGCAAATATGAAGTTATTTTATAGCCACTTCATGACTGTATATATATATTTTTTAAACTGTCTTCTAAGAATTCCAAGCCTGTTGTTTCTTGACTGCGCTTGAAAACTTCCATGACTTTTCTTTATTTTTCCATGAAAATGTATGACCACTTTATGGAAAGTATACGAGACTTCATGAAAATGATGGCCCGTCTTGAAGTCTAGCACTAATCTACGAAATGTTCCAAGACTTATTTTTTCCGTGTAAGGTTCACCGTCGGTAAAAACTAACAGATTTCCTTACTTTGAATGAGATTTTTAGGTCTGCAAGCCGTAAAAAATTGTCTGACATATCGCTTTCAGGGTCATTAACGGGCAACACTTCGAACTTTAAAATGAACATTCATTCATTAAGCTAACATTTTTTCTTCAATTAGTCTTCCAAAGTCAAAGCCAGGGGAATCGAATTTTCTCGCCGACAGTAGAGAGAATAGTATAAAAGAGCCTCATTTGTAGAATTTAAACAGCTGAACAATTTTGAATCGTAAACGTTTTTCTTGGCGCCCACAACTTTCGATAAAAAACAAATTTATCATTTCTGAAAACGAAAAAATCATATTTCCCAAAAGGGCATCTAACGATTATTTTCATTTTGGGTCTCATAGTACTAATGACGCTTTCCTGAAATAAAAAATACAAATAAAATGAAAATGCAGGAACCTTAGAGTTGAACTTAATCTTGGCTCACCGTGTTTCTTTTCAAATCTCCCAAAATGTGGAAAATGTTATCCATAAACTCGCGCATAAAACGCATCTTAATTATTAAAAGAATAAAAATTAATTATAGTCGCTTGGATTATGTGTTTCTCTCCTCGTTATATTCCAATTTCGCTCATAATTCTTCTTGACCTAAGTTTATTCTTCCGGAAAAATAAAGCCCGCCACATCTTAATTCTTACCTGCTAACGAGTTAACAGCGCAGAGCTACACTTTATAAGGTTCGTAATGCCATGCGTGCCCCGTAATTTTCTAGAGCTGCTCTTAGGTTTTTGCGCTTTCATGAAACTCCACTTTTTCACAGAATAAGTGCGAAGAGCACTTCTATACAGGGGCATATAACCATCTTATTCTTGCAGATAATCGGCCTAAAGGTATCAGTCAAAACTATTTATTGAAGCGCCGTAAAGTCAAGCGCTACTGTAACATGCGCTTCTTTCACAGTATATCACCCCACTTCATGGGCTGATCTGCGATTCGCAGAATATAATTTCAAGAATAATGGTATTATTCATTGTAATAGGATAAAAGAATTATTCACAATTTTATGAAACTTCTTTCCCGAAAGACGTGAATGAAGGAAAATACATGAGGCTGACAACGTTCAATAAACAGTGATTGAATTTGATATCTAAGGCTTGGCACTTGACAGTTAACTATAATATACTGGAACATTATACGGAGTTAACAAGCTTGTTTCATGTAGAATTTATTTGGATTCAAATGTTCCCAAATGACTTTTCAATTGTAAGAATTTTGGGACGATGTTGTTGTCCCTGCATAGTTTCAAGAAAGCTAAAGATGTTTGTAGCTTAGCTTGAGAAGACGTGAGATTTAGAAAAAAATTGATTGTCCAATCAAGTTCGACAAGCCTTCACGGTAGGGCGCTCTGGCCAATCACATGTATCGTAGAGATACATGAGATGTAACATTGTGAAAGCATTATATGTATTACAAATATATTTTTTTCAAGTCCATCGCTAGAAAGGAATATTTGTATTGAGGTTAGAAATATAATTAAGAATTAAAAAAACGGTAAGGCTGCTGGTGTAGACAGTATTAGCGCTGAAATGCTTGAATACGGTGGCGAGTAACAGGTTGTGCGAATTGATAAATTTATGTACCGAGATGGGAGAAGTCCCAGACGATTTAGTCCAGTCATCTGGTCGGAAAAATGATGCAAATCCGGTAATTTTTGGAGGAGTCATTTTTTTCTCATAAATGCTCCATTTGGGGGTGCATAATAAGGGGTCAGGTTCTGTGAACAGAATTTTCTCCCGGAACAAGGAAATTTTTTTGGTAAAAGTGCAAAATATCGCATGAAAGTGGATTGGTGCTTTCCTGTGCCGTTTAGGGATGAAAGTGTTCTTACCAAAATTAAAGTAGGTAAAATTCTGCGTGAAACTGAAAAAAGGTGTTCTATCACTAATAGTCAAGAAGTTACGGTTTTTCGAAGAACTGCGATTATTTTCAATTTTTTGTCAAAAATCACATGTTTTTTTTTGTTTCTCTGTAGCTCGGATCCTGATCGCCAGATCCAAAAATAGCCAACAGATAAATCAAAGTAGACGTAAATACCTGTAATCTCAACAAAAAAAAAACATTGTCCTAACTACCAGAGTTCAGTTTTTTGTAAATAGCTCGTTTGTGCGTTGTCACAAAAGAAAGTTGCTACAGAATGAATACAAGAGGACTAAATTCTGCGTGAATTGAAAAAAAAATCTTCTGATACCCCTAATTGGTCACGAATAATGACCTTGCAAAGTCTACCCTTAATCAGTTCAGTGACTAAATCGCACCGCGGAACAAAACTATGATCATTTTCTTAACATATAAGTTTTTTAATTTAAGAAATAGTGATAAAATAATTATTTGATTATCAAGTCAATAATAGTCAACCAGTTTCAATAAATAAATAAATAATTGTTTAAATAATTAAATTTCCATCACCCGTCAAATGTGCATTTTTTTGGCATTCTTCACTCAAATTTCTATTAGGGACGCTTATTATAGATCAAAAATGAATATTTAATAATTTTAAATCAATAAATAAATAATTGTTCAAATAAATAAATTTTCATTATACATCAACTGTTCATTTTTTGGAATTCTTCACTCAAGTTTCTATTGGGGACGCTCATTATAGATAAAAAATGAATATTTAATCATTTTTATTCAATAAATAAATCATTGTTTAAGTAAATACATTTTCATCACCCATAGAATGTGCAGTTCTCCGCATTTTTTACTGCAATTTCCATTAGCAGGGTTTATTATAATGAGCATAATACCAATTCACTTGTAGAAATACTTGTGTTACATTTTTAATGCATTAATAATAATAATTTCTCGTTTTTATAAGTTTTCTTGATGCTGTTCAAAATCTGACTACGTAATTTCATGCCACGGACATTTCTACAATGACTGTATTCTGTAAAACTTTGAAGGCTGTCTGTACAGACCTACACCTAGAGTTTAGAGTGTTTAGATTATGCCCTTGGTCCATACACCCCTTCCTCCCTCCATCATCCTTCTTATGACTGATTCCATTCACAGACGAAGCATAATCTAAACACTCTAAACTCTAGATCTAGGTCTGTACAACCAGCCTTCAAAGTTTTACAGAATACAGTGATTGTAGAAATGTCCGTGGCATGAAATTACGTAGCCAGATTTTGAACAGCATTATGAAAACTTATAAAAACGAGAAATTATTATTAATAATGCATTAAAAATGTAATGTAGCAATATTTTGACAAGGATTATTTTTAATGTTTTGAAAATAGGGAGGCTACAAGGAAACTGTAAAATAAAAATTACGAGCCCTGAAATGGTTAAACTTTGGTGTACATGCTGGCTGGTTTATTGAAGGGATTTGGAAACTTTTGGGACTGAATTGTCAGTAGACTGAGCGGAATTCCCCAAGGGTTAACCAGATTCATTGCAGATGTGAGTTCTGAGGCGAAGTATCTAGGGGGTGGTAGTACGAACGAGAAAAGAGGGTAGGTACCTGTAAGGCCCCGGTTGTCGCCGGTACCTTCTCCCTCAAGTTTGCCAGAATATCGTTGACCGTCGTATGAAAAACATCTCAAGCGAAATTAAGTCTGTCTGTATCCAATTGCCCTAGTTTCTATTGATAAAGTGATTCTTATATTTATACCTTATTTCCTCCGTGTTTTATTATTGACTTTAAACATTAAAGTACCCACAATTTTCAGAAGTGGGATACAGGCTGAAAATTCACGCGAGTTTTTGAGTGATACGCGGTCGCGGGTGAAATCGGAGCGTGAGACGGAAGACCTAGTGTTGTACTGTTGTGTGCTGCGGGACGTGTTAGTGCTCTAGTTTTGGGACTTGTGGCTAGTTGCACTAGTGCGCGGGGTTCAATTGTCGACGGTAATTTGTGGCAAGGTGAACAAAAATGTCTCAAAACGGAGGTGATGGGCAGGCACAAGGAAGTCGCATTGGATGGTCGTTCCGGGATATCTCGGAGTTGCTTCCGGATTTTGACCCGGTGAAAGAGAACATCAACATTGTACAATGGATCAGCAAAGTCGAAGAGTGCGGAGAGCTATATGGATGGGATGATATAGCGATCCGGCATTTCGGACTCGCAAAGCTGACCGGTGTAGCGCGTCAATGGAGGGATAGTCTTCCAAGGGATGACGAACGAGATTGGAAGGCATGGAAAGGTTTGTTGAAGAAGAACTTTCCATGCAAAAAGAATATTTTGAATCTTCGGCTTGAGGCTCAAAACTACGCGAAGAAACCGAGTCCGAGTATCATAGAATACTTCTACGAGAAGTTGTCACGATGCAACGAAGCTGGTATGCTGGCAGAGGAAGCGACTGAGTGGATTGTCGACGGGCTTCGTAACAATCGGTATCGTGATTTCCTTGGGCCGGTAAGCAAGTATAAGGAACCTCACGAATTGTTGATTCACTTGAAGGAAGGAAGTCTCCACATTCGTGATTCTCCTGGTACCAGAAGTGAAGAATCTGGAAGAAAGGGAAAAGAGGCAGATTCAAATAGTTTTGCAGAAGGAAAAGTGAAGATTCAATCGAGAATCGTAAAATGTTTCAAGTGTGGTGAAACTGGTCATTTAGCGCGTGACTGTGGTAAAAATCGTGAGAACCCGAGTGATAGTGTTTCGTCAAGTACTGCTACTACCAGTACAAGTGACGGTAACTCGGTGTACCTAGTGAGACATTTAAACTCTAATTTATGCAGGGATTCAAAATTCTGCAAAATCGCGAAACTAAATGGACATGAGGTGCCAAGTTACGTCGACCTGGGAAGCAGTGTAGTAGCTCTTCGTGAAGAAGAGGCGAAACGGCTGCACTACGTGTACAAGATTGAAGAAACCGAGTCGATCGCGGGTTACGGGAGCGGATCTGTGAAAGTGTTGGGAGTTTTCACTGCCCAGCTGGAAATCGAAGAAGTAGAAGTAACGGTGAAGGTTCACGTGGTCCCGAATGATGCTCAGGCAGTACCATTGCTGGTGGGTCATCCCTTTACAGAGCTGTCACATGTAGTAATCGTCAGCCGCGGTGGAAAGTTGCTTATCACCTCGGAAGATGACTTCCTGTTAGCAAAAGCAGTGAGGAAACCAGTAATCCAGGTCGGAGGTGACGAAGAAGCGGTGACTTCAGAGTTGCCTGTTCCAGGGGACGATGCAAAGGTACCTGCAGACCCTGACGAGCCGAGAAAACAACAAAACGAGCAGCAGACGAGGGCGGGAGTGTTGAAGTTCGTACCTGTGATGGGACGCGAATTGAACTGTATCCTGGAGAACGAGAGGGCAGAGGAAGTAACAGCAGAATTCCAGAATCTGAGTGAGTGGAAGGTGCACCAGGTTGGCGGTAGCAACAACAAGATCTCAGATTGTCAAGTCGAAGGAAGCTGTGATCCTGTAAAAGAAAATTATTTGGAACGAGAGAACCAGACTTTCGTCGAGGAAGAACAGCGAACTCGGCAGTTCCAGAAGAAGATCGAC
>CAKNXH010002313.1:180075-218845 GCA_932178445.1 Andricus quercusramuli
GGGTGAGAATATAGTGTGTGTGAGAATATTAACCGTTAAGCCCTATGGAATTTGTAGAAATATGTATAATTTAGATTTTGTGTTATTACTGTTGTAGTATGAGTATGCAAGAATGGACGAGTGTGCGTGTGCGCAGTATGTGTTCAAAAAATAATCCCGTGTAATTCAATTGTGGACTGCGGAGAATTCCCGTGACCTTTTGACGAGGGCGTCAAACTATCAGTATGGCCGAATTGTAGCAATATTTTGACAAGGATTATTTTTAATGTTTTGAAAATAGGGAGGCTACAAGGAAACTGTAAAATAAAAATTACGAGCCCTGAAATGGTTAAACTTTGGTGTACGTGCTGGCTGGTTTATTGAAGGGATTGGGAAACTTTTGGGACTGAATTGTCAGTAGACCGAGCGGAATTCCCCAAGGGTTAACCAGATTCATTGCAGATGTGAGTTCTGAGGCGAAGTATCTAGGGAGTGGTAGTACGAACGAGAAGAGAGGGTAGGTACCTGTAAGGCCCCGGTTGTCGCCGGTACCTTCTCCCTCAAGTTTGCCAGAATATCGTTGGCCGTCGTATGAAAAACATCTTAAGCGAAATTAAGTCTGTCTGTATCCAATTGCCCTAGTTTCTATTATTGAAGTGATTCTTATATTTATACCTTATTTCCTCCGTGTTTTATTGTTGACTTTGAACATTAAAGTACCCACAGTAACACAAGTATTTCTACTAGTGAATTGGTATTATGCTAATTATAATAAACCCCCCCAGCGGAAATCGCGGTGAAAAATGCGAAGAAATGCACATTCTATGGGTGACGAAAATGTATTTATTTAAACAATTATTCATTTATTAAATAAAAATGATTACATATTTATTTTATATCTATAGTAAGCGTCCCCAATAGAAACTTGAGTGAAAAATTCCAAAAGATGAACAACTGATGTAAACTGCCAAAGGCAAAGGTTACAAGGTTCAGAGGAAGAGTGTCCGCTAATCACTGCTGAAGAAATAAAGAAAGTTACCCCTAGAACTAAGAACTTTTCAGCGCCAGGGCCAGATAAAATCAGCAACTTTTGGTGGAAGAAGTTCACTTCTACGCACCAACATCTAGCTCGTATATTTGATACTTTCTTACACAGAGAACAACCCGTCCCGCAGTGGCTAGAGGAAGGACGCACGGTATTGATCCCTGAGACCGGAGATTTGTCAAGTCCAAAGAACTACAGGGCCATAGCTTGTTTAAACACCAGTTACAAGCTATTCACTGGCATCCTCAAAGAGAGGATATTGACATCTATCGAGCCGGTATGGAGTGTAATATTTGAACAACGTGGATGCAAGAGAGGGCTGGCAGGTTGCAGGGAGTACCTGTTAATAGACAGGTGTATTACCCAGGACTCGATCAGGTATCGACGCAATCTGTCCATGGCTTGGATTGACTACCGTAAGGCATTCGATAACACGAACCATGAGCTACTTATTAAGCTCCTTGAGTGCATGGAGGTGCATCCAAAAATAGTGAGATGCATGAAAGAGCTCATGCTCTTGTGGCGGACAAGATTTGTCTTTCAAGGAGACTCTCCAAGTCCGATACTTTTCTGCATCTCCCTCTTGCCTCTATGTATTGTGCTCCGAGGCAAAAGCTCTGGATACCTATGTGGCCCGCCGAACAGAAGAGATTATGAGGTCAACCACCTCTTATACATGGACGACCTTAAACTCTTTGCATCCTCAAAAAAGGCCTTTAACATCCTTGCAGAGGCTTTAAATAGGTATTCTAAAGCGATTGGCAAGAGCTTCGGACTGGACAAGTGTGCCTGCGTCCACCTACGCCACGGAAGTGTAGAAACTACATCATCCCGTGACGATCGGGATGTTCAACTCATAGGCGGAAATACCATTCAACATCTTGGTATTGGAGAAGCATATACATATCTTGGAATATCGCAAGCGGAAACCCAAAATGTGCATAACTTAAAAACGGCCCTTGGAAAAAGGTATCGCCAAATTCTGAGAAAAATTTCGGCTTCCGAATTATCTGGAAAGAATAAGATCCAGGCAACCAATATGCTGGCCGCTCCTATACTGCTCTACACGTTTGGTGCAGTAAGATGGAGCGTCGATAAGATCGAAGCACACGCAAGATGATGACAATACAACGAAGTCTTCATCCTAGATCTTCCGTACCTTGAATATGTCTCCCTCGCGATAAACGGGGTAGAGGCTTGCTAAGCTTAGAGTGTCTTCATCGAAGAACGGTTCTGCCTACAGCCTGCTCAGTCCTAAAAAGCACGGATTCCCTTATGCGACTCGTACATCAACATGAAGTCGCTAATGCTGCGGCGTTTCTATACCATGCCGCAGATAGGGCCACAGAGGAGCTTGACCTCCCATTTGATTCCAGTGACACTACACATGGCCTAGCATCGCTAAAACGTCTGGTGCTCAAAAGTCGTATACAGGAAGCAGAACATACGCTCCTACTAAGAGAACATGCTGACAAACCCCTCCATGGTAAGTTCTACGGCATCATACGTAGAGAAGAGCTCTCGATGGGTCTGTCCAACATGTTTCTTAAGTCTGCTGGATTGAGATCGGAGACTGAGGGATTTCTTTTTGCCTGTCAATACGGCGTTATAGACAACTTAGTTTACCGCGAACGCATAATGAATGTACCTGTAAGCGATACCAACTGCCGAGCGTGCAAGCAAGAGCCAAAAACGCTTGGACATGTTCTCAGTGGATGCTCAAAGTATGCTCACTACGGGTACATAGAGAGACACATTGCGGTTCTAAAAGTGTTATATTATCATCTTCGGCACTTCTATGGTGTTGATCTATTGCCCGTATTGCCATACGCCCAGGGGACCCTGGAGTCCGTTGTAGAGAATGATCAGTGTAAGATCTACTAGAATTTCTCATTCTCAACCACTCAATGGAACGATGCTACGAAGCCTGATATTGTCCTCCAAGATCTGAAAAACAAGATCATTTACGTGATTGATTTCTCGGCACAAGCCGATAGTAATATCGCGGCATAGGAGGGAGAAAAACGAGCGAAATATCAAGCACCTCTTTTCGAGCTGAGTAGGCTGTACCAAGGCTACAAAGTCCATCTTATAATTCTCATACTTGGCTGTCTTGGAGGTATGAAAGCTTCATTTATCAACTAACTCAACAAGATTCCGGCTTGCCAGCGTCAGGCTCATTTCATCGCGAACCAGATGCAAAAGGCTGTTCTTCTGGGATCACTCTATCTGGTCCGTCAACACTGTTCCTCTTAACATTCTACAAAGATTGGTAGCTCTAGAAAAGTACCCAGAGGTGAAACTTTCATCTCCAACTGTCTTGTCTGCCGCGTAAGGTCGTCCGCGGCTAGAGAACTGACGCCAAGGCACAGTGTTGCCCGATGTTATCACGCGTAAATTTCTCGCTCTTGCTTACCTTCTAGGACTTTAAGGGACCATGATCTTAGCTTCCGGAGCCTACAACTTCTCTCTCTAAAAAAAAAGGATTCTGCTATACTGAACATTAACCGAAGCAGGATGGAACAAAAATATCTCATCTTAATATATTTCTCTTGTAAAAGTCACAATTTGAAATTAAAATCTGTTTGAAATGGAAAACGTTCGAATGGAAGATCCTTAAACTTAGATGATATTTATTGGACACTATTTTGTGTTGCCATAAAAGTACTTAGAAAAACCCAACTTAAAACTTGTTTCCAAAATTTCAGTCTTTTATTTTTTTATTATTACTTTATCTTATTTTTAAACCATGCCATCATATAATTACAGCCCCAGATGAACCGGTGATGACAAAAAAATGTAACAACTTTTGCTGTAATGAAAGGTTTTTCTTTTCAAATATTCAAAAAACTCTGTAAATTATACAGTTTTCATGTGCACGGAGAGAAGTAAACCAGAGCGGGTTCATTTTTCACCGTAACCGTTGCTGCGCCGACGACAAGAGTTCTGCAGAAAAATCATGTTGTGGCTGAGCAGCGACGGTTACTTTTGATGACGGAAATATTACTCCTACACCGTGACAGTCACTGCGCGCCACCGTAAAAGATTCAGCAGCGACTGTTGCGTCCGTCGCAGTAACAGTTACTGCCAGATTCCAGAGACGTTGCGGTTACCACCGTAATGGGATTGGACGGTCTGAAGTCTAACGATATCAGCTGGTCGTCGTCGCGCGTACTCGAATGTTTTTGTGTCGCTGTCACAAACGTCGAAATTTATTATATTTTCGAGTCATTGTTTGTTAGTTTGTGAGTTAAGCGTGTAAGTAGCAGAGCCCAAAATCTGGCTTTTGGCTATCAAATGAGCCTTCAATGAGCCCTTAATTATGGCAAAGGTCTTACGTTTTCCGGGCAAAGTTGTAGTTCCAGGTTTACCCACATAGAAAAAAACGGTGCGCGCAGTAATACTTGCGGAGTAAGCCGTACCTATCACTGCGAGTGGAGTAAGTATAGCTACGCTGCGTATTACGGTCACGCTGCAGAACGGTTGAAGTTCGCCCGCAATGGTTCATGCGAGCGCAGCAACAGCTTCTGCCTGCCTCCCACTCGCAAGTTCTGCGCGACGGCAGCGAACTTGGCAGTAACGGTCGCGGTTAACTCCTCTCCGTGTGGGAACATAATTTCATAATACATTAAATTTCCACTTATTTGAACGGCCTGGAAACGTACAGGACCAATTACTTGAACATAGTCCAAGAGCTGGTGACGTTTTTCGTGAAGTGAGAGTATAAGTCCTAGTTTTTCTCTTATATGTCTGGGAAATGACCCTTCTTTCGAAACCCGTAAATGCCAGACACCCTGCCGGGGGCGTTTGGATACCTGAGCCAGGTGAAAAAATCGGAAATTTGCAGTGATAGTATAAGAGCCAATTTTCTTCTAGTATCGATTATTGATGCCCCAAGTTTATTATAATTCAATCGCCAGACCGATAGCTTGGGGATAACATACTGCCAGACACGATAATTATTAATAAAAAAAGTTGGATTTTGCAGTGAGAGTATAAGGTCTGGCGTTTTCAATAACATAAAGAATAGTATTCACAGGTAGCATTCGTAAAACGACAGACCGAAATTCCGGAGAGAACACCTTGAAAATTAAGTTTGAAAATGAATAATTTTCCTCCAAAGTGTAGGTCTGAGCGGGGACCGAGGGACAAGGGAGCAGCAGCGTCAGGGCAAAAGGCTATATGAAGGGGATAACGGCTACTTCGACTGCCGGCCACGTCCCTCGGTCCCAGCTCTGGCCCATACTTTCAAGGAAAATTGTTCATTTTCAAACTTAATTTTCAAGGTGTTCTCCCCGGAATTTCGGTCTGTCGTTGTACGAATGCTACCTGTGAATACTATTCTTTATGTTATTGAAAACGACAGACCTTATACTCTCACTGCAAAATCCAACCTTTTTTATTAATAATTATCGTGTCTGGCAGTAGGTTATCCCCAAGCTATAGGTCTGGCGTTTGAATAATAATAAACTTGGGGCATCAATATTCGATACTAAAAGAAAACTGGCTCTTATACTATCACTGCAAATTTCCGATTTTTTCACCTGGCTAAGGTGTCCAAACGCCCCAGGCAGGGCGTCTGGCATTTACGGGTTTCGAAAGAAGAGCCATTTCCCAGACATATAAGCGAAAAACTAGGACTTATACTCTCACTTCACGAAAAACGTCACCAGCTCTTGGACTAACACTGGAGGGGCCCCCACCTGTACGACGAGTTGGAAGGTCATTTTTGTCAAGCGACGTTCATTGGCTGCCACAGCCTTGTATGTATGCGCTCCCTGTAAGCAACTTTTTCAACTGCGCAAGTACAGAAACGCTCAGTGTAGTAACTCGCGGTTTAGTAATTCCTATAACTGCGCGCAGTTTCTCAGCTCAAGGAGCGAGAGACGGTTGCGACTTTACATGAAAAACACCAACAGCTTAGTGGAAAGGCGCAGTACGCGGGTACTTACATGCGGAGATTGAGCAATATCATGCATTCCAGTTGAAACCGGTTCAGATGGCCCCGATTTGCGTAGTTGAAAAAATTGCGGTCCGTTTGCGCGTTTGCGCATTATGCATGCCAGGGGATTTCCAGTATTTTTGTTGACGTAGGGCAATTTACCAACCAAACATCAATATAGAAGAATCAAAAAACGACTCAAATATTTCGCAGAATAGTGAATTTTTTGCATGAAGTGGCGGTCATAGTTAGGATAGGTGGAAATGTCAGGAAGGCTAGCATAGTTCTTGACACAGGAGTGCAGATAACTTTTCAGAGAAAATATTCTAAACGTGAAAGTGAGTTATAAAGGTCTGAATATTAATATTTTTCACAGAGTATACCATAAAGGGTAGTTCTACCCAAGTCGGGGAGTTGTAAATTGAAATGGGTAATTCTAAAAGTCAAAATGGGTAGTCGTCCCATTTTTCTTCAATTCACTTAACAAAATTATACATACAATTTTTAATTCGAAGGAAATTTATATTATTTTTATTGATGAACCGCGAGTTTTTCCATCAATATTTCCGAATAAGCGCATACATTATTGACAAATAAGTGTTCGAGGAAAAATTATGAGAAAAGTATGAAGTACAACAAATTTGGGAAGCAAAGACCTTCTTCTTTAGGAATTTGTGTACTGTCAGGCTGTCAGGCTGGACAGTTCTAAATGTTGCTAAGGGCATACCCTGCATTTTCAAGTGTATCATGCTAGGATGGGTGGAAATGTCAGCCGTCAGGAAGATTACCACATGGGACTGCAACTGCATACGAGTCTTTGGAGAAAATACTCGGGTCACAGTACCCGATCTGATACACTTACCTGCAATTTTGGATTTTTTTAAATTTTGTGACACTGAAAGGTCGTCACTCAAAAAAAGAATGGAACATGACTGAGAAAATTCATTCTACACTTGAGAAATATTACTATTCGTACATTTATGACTTACTTTTACGTTTCGGATATTTTCTCGAAAAAGTTGTTTTCATCATACCTCAATCGAAAATTCGACGCCTGTGGAGCGGGTCGAAAATCGAATTTTCAACCCTAGGGAAGAAAGTGACAGATAAATGCAAATGGCGCAAGTAAAATGCAAGTAGCCACATTTTTTTGGCTGACAAACAAAGAAAAGGGGCTCTCCGTACAGAAATTTCGGTACGTATAGCTGGATTTTTTTGGTACGCATAGATACTTCCTAAAGAAATTTTATTTCACGAATATGAATTACAAATTGTCATTTTTTAATGTTTTTAAAATAATTGAATTTCAAAGATTTATAATTTTTCAGAAATGTGTGAAATTCGACATTATAATCAGGGTGCCTAGCGACGCGGGAAATCCGGTAATTTGTCTGAAATTTTGTGCACTTCGATTAATACGGTGAAATGACGGGAATTCGTAAGCAGACCCGAGAAGTCTGTAGCCAGGAATTTGAATTGTAATTTGTATTTTCTACGTAAAATTATTATTATCAAGTTAAACGACTCAATAGACTTTTTCATCTTGAATTATTTGGACCTGAGAGACCCTAAAATAGTACAGCATCTACATGTTAAAGTTACTATGAAAGCGGAGCATACCATGCATGTCAAATTCCCCATGCGTGAGGTTTTTCTATATTCAAGATGAAGAGGTCTAGGTTAAAAGCGTGTGACGAGTTGAACGTCGTTGATTTATTATTATCAGCCATTCAGAAGCTGTAAAATCTTTTAAATTTACTAACCAAAACATGACGCTCGTGATAAAATATTTGTCCAGTAATGCCAGGATAAAAGTCAAACATATTTTTCCTGATAAATTATCAGTTGAATTATTGTCCTGAGTTTTTTATTTTAATCTTTCGAAATTTCAACTTAAAAAATTGAAGCTCAAAATTTTTCATTGAAATGCTCAATGATTAAAAAGTATAAAACAAAAGCTGTCAAAATTATTCAATTAATTAATTTAAAATTGAATGACGTTAAACCACAAAATTTGATGTTTAATCTCTTATAAATTGATCAGTTGAAAGATTTCTGGTTAAAACATATGAAATCACGTTATCATCTACAATGCTTGAAATGGAAGAATGAATTAATGTATTTTCAAACGTTAAAAAGTAGATAATTTGGAAGAAATTTTAAGTTAGAAACATGTAACTTTAATATTTTCAAATTGATTGTTTGAAATTTAATACTTTAACATTCTAATATTGCCTCCTTATTCAAGCGTCGACTTTCACCTGTTCTCAGAACGAGGTCGACGTTAGGAAAAATCTGAAGAAATTCGCACACATTCATTCAAAATTTTTTAATGTAATACATTTTTCAAAATTCTGATATATTTGATAATTTACTTTTTACGCAAAATTTATTAACAAATACTTCATCTTAAAATCAAATCAAGCTAGGAAGGCGTTTGATGTGTCCTTATGCGCAGTTTTGTGATGCGAGTACAGTTCGATAATTAAATTGGAAGTTTCACCCGAAGAAACCTGGCTACTTGTATCGAAATTTCGGTACACGTAGCCGCGGCCAATTAAATTTATGATGGTATAGCCCTTATGCAAGAAACATAATTTTGCATATTTCTGAATTTATTCAGTCTTAGAATGTGGATGGCACAGCAGGAAAAGTGGTACGAAAAAAGTAATCTTTCGATGACAATAGTTACTCCAGAAGCAAGCCAACGCTGGTTAATTAAGAGAGTTGAGGAAGCAGGGCCACCTTAACGTCTTGAAATACAAATCACATAGCCCTGTCTTCACTCTGTGAATTGTATCTCTGTCATCTAAAGGTGGTTTCCGTATGGACGACTGAAGTCGCGCGAGTCAAATCGCGCATTTCAGTTTATGACTGCTTCTCAAGGAATCTCCCAAAGGCAACTAACTATAAATCGCGGCGCCCAGCCGACACCACTTGAGTTTTCGAAAATACCTTCCACCATCTATTATAATTACGGATGATTCAAGATTAATAGAACTTATGCGTCAACATCGTTGCATCTTTAATGCAAAAAAAAACAAATTTTACAAGGATCTACATGTGAGAGGCTAACGTATCTCTAACGTATGTTTAACGCAATGATAAAAACATAAAATGTTGAAGACTTGAAAATGAAATTTAACGTTTATTCGAAAATTTCTTATTTAATCCATAAAATATAAACACTCGCATTTATTTATCGCGGGCTTCTCAATCCTTTTCCTAAATTACAAAATATCCAGCGTATGGCTCACGTATGCCCAACGTAATTTTAAAAACCTAGAATTTATGAGATTTTGAAATGAAATTCAGTGTTTTTTTTAACATTTGTTATTTAATCTATAAATTATACAAATTTTGTAGAAAATTAATTCTTTATAGTGTTGAAAAATAATCTCTATTGTTACAAATTTTACCTTTCATGGTAAAATGGAGCAACTGTTTGGTTAAAAATTCTTGTATTTTCGTGTAATTTTCGCCTTTTTCGGTCCTTCTGATGGAAAGTTAATGTTCTGTGTTTAAAAATCACCTTTTTGGTTCAGCATTCAGCTGTTTTAATTCATCCAGATAAATTTTTTTTTTTATTGGAAAACTATTTCTTTGAACTAAAACAAAAGAAGAAAATTCACCAAATTGGCCTGTAAATTCCAAAATTCTGTACAAATTTACCCACTCCATTTTTGTTTGAAAATTGATCTGTTTTGGCTTAAAAATTCAAATATAGTAAATTTGAAATTCAAAGCTTTTTCCGGTTTCAATCGTGCGCGAAACTGTGAATCTTTCCGACGTTTCATGAACATTACAGTTCACTTCTTCAGGGCTGACCTGTGACTGAAGTTTCAGGTTATGTTGTTCTTATATGTGTATTCTCTACTATGCCTGTGATTAGCTAGGGCGCCCAATGGTGGGGATTGGTGGAACTTGATTGGCCAATCAAGTCTTTTTTTAAAAACCCGGGAGGACGGAAAGCCAAATCGGATTAGCATTATATTCATTGTCCCTATTGATGTTATTAAGGTTGTTTCAAGATTTCGATTGCTTCTTTATGTTTTCTTATCAAAGTATTGTACTTTTTTGCGATGACGGTTGTTTTGTCAAATAAAATGTTATGTCCTGTTTCGATATGATGCTCAGATAGTGCTGATTGCGTGGAATATTTCAGCCTGACTTTACTCTCATGTTCTTTTACACGTTGGCTTACCGCCCTCCCAGTTTCTCCAATATAGACTTTGCCACAAAAAAAATGGATTTTATATACTTCTTGAGAGGTGACTTTTCATGTTTAGGGTTGTCTAGAAGTTGTCCTATTTTCGCGGGTGGTTCAAATATGGTTTAAATGTTGTGTTTGTTGAGAATTCTTCCTATTTTTATGTCATACCTTGTATGTAGGGTGGGATGGTGGTCGTTTTTCTCTCTCTTTCTTTAGTAGGTTGTGTGGACTTGTTTTTTTGTGTGCTTATTGCATTATCAATTTATTTGTTTGTGTAATCGTTTTGTATTAGGATATGCTTAAAATTTTGTAGTTCCTTTTGTAAGTTATCTTTATCTGTTATGGAGACAGCTCTTTATACAACAAGGCATTATACTTCGTGTCCTAATGTGTTCTCAGATTTTTTTGCAAACTAGTACGGCCAATCTCCATGGTAAACTGGATATTAGGGTGTATTTGATCAATAAAATCGAAGAACTTGTGTAGTTCATCTAGTCCATGTCTCCAGATGACAAAAGTGTTGTCAACGTAACGGCAAACAAAACTCCGGTTTAAGCTTGGACTTGTTAAAGATTTGAGTTTCTAGATTTTCCATAAAGATGTTGGCTATTACAGGTGAGATTGGGGATCCCATTGCTCCTCCTTAGGTTCGTTCGTAAAATTGGTTATTGAAAGAGAAGTAGGTATTAGTGAGACAGTGCTCTATCAAAGGTGTGAGATTGGAAAGGAAGTTTCCAAAGGATTCAATAATGTCGATTGTATCAGAGATTGCTATTTCTGTAAAGAGAGATACTACGTAGAAACTCACTAGGATGTCTTGGGGTTGAATGAGAATCTGCTGTATCTTTCTGACAATGTCAAAGGAGTTTTGCACGTGTGTGATAGAGTTTCCTGTGAAAGGATTCAGTATTTTGGCGAGAAAGTGTGCTAGGTTGTAAGTTGGTCAGTTTATATGATATTATATGAATCTTCAGTAAGAAGGTCCATAATTTTGTTGTTATAGTCTTCTTTATTTATTATTAATGTTGTGTTGCCTTTGTCTCCGGGTAATATTATGATGTCTTTATTGTGATGAAGTTCTTCAATTGCTGTTTTTTCTTGTTTTCTTAAGTTTGAGGAAGGAAGTTGGGCTTGGCGTAAGATGTTGGCCGTCCTGAGCCGTATGTTATTTGCTTTTATGGGTGGAAGGCTATATATTGTGGATTCCAAATTACTGATGATTTGTTCTTGCGGGATTTTGGAGGGAGCTACTGCAAAATTATGTCCCTTAGATAAGGCTGAAATCATTTCATTTCTGAGAGGATGGTTAGAGATGTTTTTCACTGTGTTAGTTATTGGTGCGTGCCTTACTGGAAGTAATTTGTCAAATTCTATTTTTTGTTTTTGAGTGCAAAAATCTTTAATCCTTTGGGATTGGTCCGATGATATGCGGTCCAATGTAGACCAAATGTCAAATCTGAGAGTTTTTGATAGGAAAAGGTGTAGTTTCAATAGTTTTTTGGAGGTAGTGTGCAAGAAAAATTTGGTATGTCGTATTCATTCTTTCAAGAGAAGCAAACTTGTTTTATGTAGATTTAATTTGGATTTAGATTTTCTCAAATGGTTTTTCAACTGTAAGAACTCTGGGACGATGTCGTTGTCCCAACACCGTTTTAAGAACGCTTAAGATATTAGTAGCTTAGCTTGAGAAGACCTGAAGGTACTAAAAGTGTTAGTTTTAGTAAGAAAACTTTCCACGTAGAGTATAAATTTAGAATTAAAAATTTAAAGCTGTTTCGGTTTCGGACACGATTGAAACCCGAAAAAGCTTTGAATTTTAAATTTTTTATTCATTAAAATGAATCATCGTGAAAGCATTTAATTTATTATCAGAGAACTCTACGGGGAGAGTTTTCTTACAAAAACTAACACTTTGAGTAAGCTCAGGTCTTCTCAAGCTAACCTACTAACATCTTTAGCTTTCTTCAATAACAAAATCCTAAAATTCTTAGATGAAAAACCATTTGAGAACATCTAAACCCAAATCAATTCTAAATAAAACAAGTTTGCTTTTCTTGAAAGGGAGAGTACAACATAACAAATTTGCCTTGCACACTACCTCAAAAAACCTATTAAAACTTCACCTTTTCCAATCAAACACTCCCAGATTTGACATTTGGTCTACAGTGGAGCGCATATAATTTGACCAATCCCACCGGATTAAAGATTTTTGCACTTAAAAACAAAAAATAAAATTTGACGAATCACTTCCAGTAAGGCACGAAACATTAACTAACACAGTAAAAAAACATCTCTAGCCATCCTCTCAGCAATTATATGATGTCAGCCTTATCTAAAAGACATAATTTTACAGTAGCTCTCTCCAAAATCCCGAAAGGAGAAATCATAAGAAATTGGGAATCCACCCGAAAAAGCAAATAACATACGTCGTAAGACGGCCAACATCTTACGCCAACCCCAACTTCCCTCCTCAAATTTAACGAAACAAGAGAAAACACAAAAAAAACAGCAATTGAAGAATTCAATCAGAATAAAGACATCACAATATTACCCGCAGACAGAGGCAACACAACAATAATAATAAATAAAGAAGACTATAACAACAAAATCATGGACCTTCTTACTGACGATACATATAAAAAACTTAAAAAAGACACCACAAAAACAATAGTCAGCAAAACAAAAACCCTTCTAAAAGACTCAAAACTTGACAGCGAAACGATATCTGAATTAAAACCTACTAATTCCATCTCTCCAAAACTTTACAGACTCCCAAAAATCCACAAAAACAACATCCCACTCACACCTATCGTTGGTGCAATAAACTGACCAATTTACAACCTAGCACACTTTCTCGACAAAAAAATGAATCCTTCCACAGGAAACTCAATCACACACGTCCAAAACTCCTCTGACTTTATCAGAAAGATACAACACATTCACATTCAACCCCAAGACATCCTAGTGAGTGTCGACGTAGTACCTCTCGTTAGAAAAGTACCAATCTCTGATACAATCGACATTATTGAATCTTTTGCAAACTTCCCCTCCAATCTCACACCTTTGATAAAACACCGTCTCACTAATACCCACTTCTCTTTCAATAACCAACTTTACGAACAAACCTCAGCAGCAGCAATGTGATCACCAATCACACCTGTAATAGCCAATATCTTTATGGAAAATCTAGAAACTGAAATCCTTAACAAATCCAAGCTTAGACCGGAATTTTTTTGCCGTTACGCTGACGA
Organism: Andricus quercusramuli; assembly: GCA_932178445.1. NCBI lineage: Eukaryota > Metazoa > Arthropoda > Insecta > Hymenoptera > Cynipidae > Andricus > Andricus quercusramuli. Next base: position 193,506 of record CAKNXH010002313.1, read on the forward strand.
CACTTTTGTCATCTGGAAACGTGAAATAGATAAACTACACGAGTTCTTCGATTCCATCAATCAAATAGACCCTAATATGCAGCTCACCATGGAAATTGAACAAAACGGAAAATTACCTCTCTTGGACGTACTAGTTTACAAAAGATCTGATAACACATTAAGAAATAAAGTTTACACAAAACCCACCCACACAAACAGATACCTGCATGCCTTCTCCCACCACCACCCATCTCAAAAGCAATCGGTCACCAACTCCCTTGTATACACCCAGATAACAAAATGTCGACATTGAGCCCACATGATGCGTGCACGATGTGCAGAATTGTTGACTCTTTGTGATGGCGGAAATGGCGACACATGTAACCTCATACGCGTCGCACATGCGTCGTACGTCGTGTCGGCACTCTGCCCTTACAATGCAACCGCATATGCGACGCACGTCGTGTCGGCATGCGCGTGCCGGAAAACAGGCCTGGCATAATGAGGTTAGTTTTACAAGCCACGCCATGCACTCGACAAATAATGGGTCTAACACTCGAGCGATTGGTAAATGAACGTCGAGAAATGGTGTTTTTGACATATATTTCATTTTGATCACAATTTTTGTTTCGCATTCTAAATTTCGTAAGAAAATATATACAGAAATAAAAGTTCAAAAAATGTACTGCCCATCCAAATAAGTTTTAAAGTTATTGTACGAGTTTTCATTTGTAGGATATACATTTCAACATTTAGAAATACATTAAGACATTATTACCAGCTTTATAATCCTTAGCCGGCCGGAAGGAAACACAAACACGCGTGGTGAAACAATTACACAAAAGCGACGCCGACGTGACTTGCAACTTCCATGCCATGCACGCTTAAGGGCCCTGGAAATCGAGTGTAAATCGTAGATAATGGATTCAGGCCAAACGGCGAAGCCGTTTTGTCTGATTTTTTGTGTACATGATCTAAAGGGTATATAGGCTGTCGGTACAGCTCGCTTTTTTTTGGAGAAAAATCTATTTTATATGCAACAATGAAAATAAGAAAAATTTCTTTTTTGTGGTACAGTGTTCTACTATTAAGCAAAACACGTAGCAGGTAAAGCAGGTAGCGTGCTAAGAATTCTTTTGCGTGACCCTAGCGGAGGAGGGAGAAACTACTATACATTCAGGGACGAACACACCGTATACGAAAACTAGGGGCCCCTACCCAAAGGAGTGGGTAAATTCCCAAAAGGTTTGTTGGGTGGCAAACTTACGGCGAAAGAAGTACCTTTTGTACATTAAATGATAATATACAAACTTTCTGTATAAACGGCAGATTATACAAACGTGTAAGATATCGATAATATTTGTCGCCCAATTTCCTCCGAAAATACCAGATTGATTCGCATTTGACACAAACTGTGCATATTTGCACAACTCAGGGGCTGTCGCTGCAATAACCGGTTATAGAAGTGTGAAGCACGTGTAGTTGTTGAAATAAAAAGCAAATTCTGCTACTTTTTTCTACAAAATGGCCTGCTTTCAGCTTATTTGACTGTACTCTATGTACGCAGTTGTACGTGATTTTCGTGTTCTTTTTAAATGTTGCTGAAAATGTTATGAAATTGGTGCGATATTTGTGAAATCATTCTATTCGTTTGAAATCATTTACATATTTTTCTGTCGACAAATGTCTGATTAATACATTCGTTCATTACCTGTGTTTGAAAAAATCATACAATATGTATCAACTAATTATGAATGTTGTTGAAATTGTCATGTAATTCCTAAATGAAAGGACTGCCATTGAAAAAAACTAATTTTTCTGCTGACAAATGCCCTTATAATAAATTCGTTTAAAAAATCATACGATTAACCGAAAAAGTAGAAATTTTGCTGAAATTATCAGAAAGATCTTAATGTATTATAAGGGCATTTGACGGCAGAAAATTTTTTTTTTCCAATGGCAGTCCTTTCATTTAGGAATTACATGATCAACAACATTCATAATTAGTTGCTACATTGTATGATTTTTTTAAATCAAAGGTAATGAAGAAATTTATTAATCAGACATTTGTCGACAGAAAAATTCGTTTTTTTTTCGATGTCAAATTTTTTAATTAGGAACTTCATGATAATTTTAGCAATTTAAAATGAATACAACAGATTTCCGGAAGATTTAAAAAATATTTCTACAATTTCATAAACATTTCGTAATGATTGTAAAACAATTAAAAAATTTCAAACATGTCAAAAAGGGTACAGTCCACCCCATTTCAGAGATTTCAAAACATGGCAAAGATATCAAACGATTTCACATATGTCAATAATTTCAAACGAATACGAATGATTTCACAAATATCGCACCGATTTTATAACATTTTCAGAAACATTCAAAAAGAACACGAAAATCACGTACAACTGCGTACATAAAGTACAGTCAAATAAGCTGAAAGCAGGCCATTTTGTAGAAAAAAGTAGCAGAATTTGCTTTTTATTTCAACAACTACACGTGCTTCACACTTCTATAACCGGTTCTTGCAGCGACAGCCCCTGAGTTGTGCAAACATGCACAGTTTGTGTCAAATGCGAATCAATCTGGTGCTTCCGGAGGAAATTGGGTGACAAATATTATCGATATCTTACACGTTCGTATAATCTGCCGTTTATACAGAAAGCTTGTATATTGTCATTTTATGTACAAAAGGTACTTCTTTCGCCGTAAGTTTGCCACCCAACAAACCTTTTGGGAATTTACCACTCCTTTGGGTAGGGGCCCCTAGTTTTCGTATACGGTGTGTTCGTCCCTGAATGTATAGTAGTTTCTCCCTCCTCCGCTAGGGTCGCGCAAAACAATTCTTAGCACGCTAACTGCTTTACCTGCTACATGTTTTGCTTAATAGTAGTACACTGTACCTCAAAAAAGAAATTTTTCTTATTTTCATTGTTGCATGAAAAATAGATTTTTTTCCGGAAAAAGCGAGCTGTACCGATAGTCTATATACCCTTTAGATCATGTACACAAAAAATCAGACAAAATGGCTTCGCCGTTTGGCCTGAATCCATTATCTACGATTTACACTCGATTTCCAGGGCCCTTAACCTCTTTGTCGACTCCTGGCGCTCGCCATATTTGATCGAATTATCGCGCGTGCGCGGAAAAAGTGGGAAATTCTGCTCTCACACAACACGTGCACCATACTACCCTACATTCAAGCTATCGCACAAGAAATAGGAAGAATTCTCAACAAATACAACATTCAAACCATATTTGAACCAACTACGAAAATAGAACAACTTCTAAATAATCCTAAAGATGAAGAAGTATCTCTCAGTGATTCAGGAGTATATGGAATCCCTTGTTCTTGTGGCAAAGTCTATATTGGAGAAACCGGGAGGGCAGTAAGCCAACGTGTAAAAGAACATGAAAGTGAAGTCAGGCTAAAACATTTCACGTAATCAGCGCTAGCTGAGCATCATATCGAAACAGGACATAGCATTTTATTTGACAAAACAACCGTCATCGCAAAAAAGTACAATATTTTTCCAAGAAAACATAAAGAAGCATTTGAAATCTTAAAACACCCTAATAACATCGATAAGGACAATGGATATAATACTATTCCGATTTGGCTTTCCGTCCTCCCGGGTTTTTAAACAAATATTTGATTGGCCAATCAGATTCGACCAGTCCCCTCCATGGCGCGCCCTGGCCAATCACAGGCATCGTAGAGAATACATACATAAGAACAACATAACCTGAAATTTCAGTTTCAGATCAGCCCTGAAGAAGTGAACTGCAATGTTCACGAAACGTCGGCAAGATTCATAGTTTCGCACACGATTGAAACCCAAAAAAGCTTTGAATTTTAAATTTATTATGATGAATCCTCGTGAAAGCATTAAATCTATTATTAAATTCAAATATGCAGTTGAAAATGTTCAGGAATGAAAAAAATATAAACAGTGAACTATTTGGTTGCTTATCATAGTGTTATATTGAAAATGTATGTATTTTTGTTGTAAATGTATGTATTTTGTTGAAAATTTGTCTTTTCGTTGAAAATTAATCTGTTTTTATGTGGATTCCAGCATATTGTAGAAATTTTTTTCTCAAATCCAACTGTTTTTTAATTATTATTGAGTTTAAAATTCAACTATTTGGTTGTAAATTACTATTTTTCTGAAAATTCGAATAATAATTATTAATTTATCCATTCTGTGATGTACAACCTACTGCCGCAGATTATCAAACTGTACTTACTACAGACAACGCATTGAAAATTGAGCTGCAGTAGAACTTCGGGACCGTTTCGAAGTCCAAAAATATATTAACCTCGCTTTCTATCTACAGAAGTTAGAAAAAGAGGTCCGTTCAATTTTCGACACGTACCCGGAGTAACACTGCTCGTCGCTTGACTCTAGCCGCCCGTAGGAAACCCGTAATGAATCACTAACCGCGCGAATTTTTTCGCGCAAATCAAGTCGCGCATTTCCTTCGCCCATACGGAAACCCACCTTAAGACGTTGCGACGGCCCTGCTTCCTTCACTCACATCTGTTGAGCGGAGTCGACTTGCTTCTGGAGTTACTATTGTCGAACTTTAATTTCTAATGTGTGCAAGTATACGTCTCAATAAAACGTGAACTCCATGGGTGTTTAATACCTCAATTTTTCTACAGCTTTAATTTTTGTATTCAAATTGCGATAAATTGCGATAAATTGCATATTTATGTAAATTTGCTTCGCCACCACCCGTTTTCGAATTATAGAGGGGTGAAACTTCTAAAAATTACGTTTCCGGCAATTTTCAGAAGAGCGTACGGAAACAATTGTACGTGCTAAAACCTTCGGAAGCATCTCAAATGAAAGATGAAACTTTCTACTTGACGCATGATTCAGCAAGACTGCATGTGAAATTTGATTCAGTATGTATGTATACAATTTAGCCATTTTCCTTTTAGGGTAGGCGTGACACTACCCGATTTGGGTAGTGTTTCTAGGTGAATAGTTTCTTGTAGTAAATAACTACAAGTGTGGGCTCATCACACCCACGACGGGCCAACAGCACGCAGTATTCCTGAACGGTCACCCATTCAAGTACTAACCACGCCCAGCACTGCTTAACTTCAGTGATCTTACGAGATCTGGTGTTTACAGCGTGTTTTCAATTTGCACAAATCTTTCTTTCACTCTGCCTCCGCTACAGGCGGAGGCAGAGTAGGCGGCCGCCTTCAGGCGCAAAGGGCAAGGGGCAGCCACTGAGGCGGCGGCGAAATAGTTTTCATATACTCAATGACATGAATGAGAATTTCAAAGTTTTGTTGAATTAGTTTCCAGGTGAGTCTAAAATCTGAACGAGATGAGTACATTGTATTGCAAGAGGCAAGGATTGACAGCTTAACAAGAACGTTCTATATACTTGTTGACAGGAATAAGAATTCTAAAGTTTCTCAAATTAGAATCTAGGAAAGACTCAAGTCTAGATTTGATGAGTTAATTATATTTCTCTGACAATAAAACTGATTTAGCAAGTTTTTTTTGTGAGGCTCGGCCTAAAAAATGGCAGTACCTACTAAAACTTCATCCTCTCCCACCAACCTATGTCCACGGAACCGCTTATCGAGTTACTTGAGGGACATATGTGACGTGCGCCGAAGAAAGGGGGCTTACTCTGGAAAGCGAGATTTTTCAGGACGAGCAGTCCAAGTCGACCCGATAGACGCGACTTTTAGAAGAGAGGGAAGACCACGAAATCTTCCCTCTCCGCTTGCCACTACATTCTCACGCATATGGCGGCGCTGCTCACAGACGGGGTATAGATGAGACGCGGAGATGTAGTGGTGAGTGGTGGGAGGTATTTCACGGGCTCTCGAGCGAAAGCACGATTTCTCAGGTACCTATCAACTCAATTATTAGCAATAATAACGCTCTGAAATTTTTTTCGATGGTTTCATTAAAAAAAGCAACTCAAAAACTATCGATAGTTGTAAAACCTCGATTTCGATTTTTCCAGAGTAAGCCCCCTTTCTTCGGCGCACGTCACATATGGGTAAGGCCAATGAGACGTGCTTCGGCTTCCAACTTTTCTTGCCTGCTTGGCATTTCACTTCTTTTCTTACCCAACCAGGATGCATGCATCGTCCTCGGTAGTGTGATGAGAATTTAGGAAGTGCAGGCATCGAAAATAAAATGGATCCACCTCTCAAACTGTGCTGCTGCTAAAGCAATAAAATTAGTGGTACTTGGTGCAGGTATCATATATATTTTATACTGAAAAGAAAGTTTATTCACTTAAGGTTCTATCGACCTTAAGGAAAACATTCTTCTCGAGACACTTGCGCTTCGCGCTCGATATATGATTTGGAAATCAGCCCACTTACGGCGAGCGATTTGGTCGTTACGCTTGGCGCTCTGAAATACATTGATCGCGCACTTTGTGTATCTTGTTATATGTTCTTCATATACAAATTTCTAAATTTGTATTTTATTTCAAATTGAATAATAATGATATAATTTAGGCAACAAATTTTATTAGTTAAAATGTTATTTTAGCTTGTGCCGTTTTTCAAGAAAGTTAATTTTTTCATTTTGAATATATTCTCACAACAAAAATTGATTACAAATTTGTAAATCTTTTTTGAATGCTTAATTTTTTTTTCATTCATCTGTTTCCGTACCTTGCATCGTTTTTTCAAAAGTTTGATTTTTTTTTACTGTCAATGTTATTTTCACGAATAAAACAAGAACTACGCATCCTATCGGAACATGAATGGTAACACATTGGTACCTCCTCTTTAGATGAACAGATTTTGCCTCTTTCATTATTTTCGTAGCTTGTGTTATTCGTCTAAACATTTTATTTTTCTATTTTTGATGCTGTTTTTTACGAATAAAACAAAAACTACGCGTCATATCGAAAAGTGAATACTAACAAATTTGTAGATCTTTCTTGGGTGCACAATTTTGGTTGATTCATCTTTTGTCGTATCTTGCATAGTTTGACAGCAAAATGGAATTTTTGATTTTTCATTATTTTTTTTGTGCGATCAAAATTTGAATTTTTGATTTTTCGAAAAATTCCAAAAGTTTTCATGAAAATATTGTAGGGTGTTCAAAAAGAAACTTTGTTCTCCTTTTGACTTTTTTTCATATCGTGCGTTTTTCGGCTTAAAATGTTCATTTTCTTATGTTTTTTGGAATTTTGAAAATGCTATGATTCTGGTATTGTTTTTAATCAGAAAAAATCATTAGGATATTTTGTTCGTCTTTTTGCGTACTACTAATAACCGTACATAGAATTTTCAAATCTTTGAAAAATGTGCTCTCAAAAATTTTCAAAATGTACTCACTTTTTGAATTTTCATCCAAAATAGCTGTTTAACGAACTTGTTCTTTCTTTTCAGGCCTTAAAAAAGTTTGTCAAAGCATACACCTTCTTAAAAATCGTTTTTTCTGACTCAGGAGGTCTAGAAACGTAGAGATTTGATGAAAACCGAAAAAGTCATATTTTACGTAACACTAATACCTTCTCATTAGAATGAGAATGTAAAAATTGTTCATTATTTGAATATTAAAAAAAAAGTGATGATACACATGTGATTGTTCTGGTATAAGGTATGTTTTTAAGCGAACTGGAATGATTTTATCTTTACACTCAGTTACATTTTAGGACACTTGAAGGGTATACAAAAGTCCAATCCAATCTGTCAATTCTTTCGAAAATTACCGTGCTCACAGTCTAAAAATGTACAGATAAACGGAAGCATACACACACACAGGGACAGACACATTCGTTAAAGCCTGTTTTTCGGATTCAGAGGGTCTCAAAACATGAACATTTGACAAAAACAGGGGGGGGGGGGGGTCAAATTATATACACATCTAATATGTTCTCTGATGAGAATGTAAAAATCACATACCTTATGATCAAAAAATACCCGGAATTTCCCATTCAAACAAACCGCACATGAGATATTGTTAAAACATTTTTTTTCTAGGTTGATACATCCATTATCTGGCGCTCAAGCATCTGTTCGATCGCCATCTGTCGGGAGTTTGTGCGTGATAGCTTTGTAAACAAGTCATTGTTTTTTGTGTTCTGCGAATTTCGCAATGTCGAATGTAGTTGAGCAAAGATTTTGCCTGAAATTTTGTGTTTCTAACAGAATATCATGTGCAGAAGCGTTGAAAATGTTAACGGTAACCTACCGGGACTCGACAATGTCGAAAACACAAGCGTACGAGTGATATAAAGAGTTTTTTGCAAAACCCACCTCAAAAGTTCACGTTTGCATGCATGTAGATGGTTCCTAAAGTACCTTATTTCAGCAGACTGTGCGTGAAAATTTTTTCGCGCATGCGCAGTTTTAAGATGGCTTACTTTAGATACTGGTGAAAAAGCTGCGCATGCGCACATTCGAGATGAGGTACTTTAGACACCGGCATAGGTGACTTTAGAAACTGGTGTTGGTATCTTCTTGAAATAAATTTACATTTAAGTTAAACAAATGTTTTAATGATTGAAGTTTTGTTTTCAGGGTTTCGTAGCCCCCCCCCCTCCCGGGGGGCAAAAAAGCATAAGCGTCAACTCTTTGTTCCAATAATTTGTTTCCAAAAAATTTGTTTCAACACATTTTTTTTCAAAATTTTGGTCAAAACATTTTTTTTCACAAAATTTTTTTTTTCACAAATTTTTTTTTCAACAATTTTTTTTCACAAAATTTTTTTTTCAAACATTTTCTTGCACAAATTGTTTTTCAGAACATTTTTTTCAAACAAATTTTTTTTTTCAATTTTCTTTCAAACATTAAACATTTTTTTTTTGTAATTTCTTTACTCCACTCCAAGCAATATAAAATTAGTATTTTTCGTTACCACCTCCTGACAACTTTTGCGGACGGGCGTTGCAAAAAATTACCGTGTGATACACGTGCGCGTAGGTGATTGTTAACTCGTATGATTGCATCATTCGCCTTTTGGTTCGAAGCACTCGTCTATGCTGCAAAATTCACACTCGCATACAATCACCTATTTTACGCACTTGTATCACAAATAACTATTAAGCGGGCCGTACTGTGGTTGATGATTCCCCTCGTTCCTGTCGTCCATCCACCTGTGTGGCCGACAAAAACATCGAAAAAGTTGAGAAAATTGTCCTCAAAGATCGTCGTGTGAACATCAGGGAGATAGCAGCCGATCTTGGTGTCTCGTTCGGATCTGTGCAGAGCGTTATGCACGATGTTTTGGGCATGAGAAGAGTTAAAGCGCCGCCTGTGCCGAGATTGTGAGCCGCACCGGCTCACACATCTCATCTTGTACGCGACTCTTTGACCAAAAACAACGATCATACCATTCCGCAAAAGGGCATGGCTCTTTGTGACTTTTTCCTATTCCCACGACTTAAGTTACCACTTTCCAGAAGGCGTTTTGAGACCATTGAGGCGATAAAGGAGAATTCGCAGAAAAAGCTGAAGGCGATTCCAAAATCGGCCTACGAAGAGTGTTTTGAAGATTGAAGGAAGCGTTGGAACATGTGTTTTTCTCGCAATGTAGATTTCTTTGAAGAGAAGAAAATGAACATCAATGAATAATTGAACCGTTTTCGTTTTATTGCAGAATTCCGGGTACTTTTTGATATTATATATATTTCATTATATATATATATATATATATATATATATATATATATATATATATATTTATATTATTATTATTACATATACATATTTTTGATATAATTTTGGTATATAAAAGAATAATTGATTGCTGGATAATATAATTTTCTGAGTTATTACTCAATTTTATGGAAATAAATGTTTTTTTGCCAGCAAAATGACCCAATTAAAAAATATCTTATTCTATATATAGAATCTTTGTTGTTAATGGGCAGATCGTATTCTTCGAGTTCTTCAAAAAGTTCATCTTCAGCTACCGAACGAGGACAACCCAGAAAAAGTGCAAGGAACATAACAGGATAATACCAGCCTACACTGTTAGAAATATCTGGTTGAATTTTCAACCACATGTGGTTGAAGTTTTATACAATTACCGTTGTTCAAATTTCAACCATGCAGTTGAAATTTCAACAACATGTAATTGAAATTTCAGTAACGAGAAAAAAATTTTATTCGGTACAGTTAGTGAATGTCAAAGCAATTTTATTTTTTTTAAATCTGGAATGAAACCCATGAAGATTCCTGGAAAATACTGTGCTTTGAAATTCACTAACTGTACCGAGAGAATTCTGATAAGGAATCAGTGAGTTATTTCGTACGTTTGTGTCGTGTAATCCATGATATTAACAAAATGCATATAATATTTAGGAAAATAAGCAGCTTTAAAGAAGACGAGAAAGGTACGTTGGAATTATATTACCATAATGAGTTGCGCGCCCAATTAGACAAACTTTTCAACACTCGTTTTTGTAAACATAACCTAAAAAAACATACAGCAGTTAGTAACGATATTGTGAATGAAATGTTTCTCATTATGATAATATTATTCCAGCGTACCTTTTCCTTTTCTCCTTTAAAGCTGCTTCTTTTCCTGAATATTATGTCCTTTATTAATTTCATTGGTCTCACGACGTAAACGTACGAAATAACTCGTCGCAGGACTTTTTGTCCTTAGGGTCTGGCCTCGCGGGAAGTATGAGGGGGCATTGTGTAGTTGAATTTTCAACTACATTTGAATGAATTTTATTTTAACTCCGTGGATGAACGAGATTTCTACCACATCAGTGGTTGAAAAGTGGTTGAATTTTCAACATATTTCTAACAGTGTAATGATGCCTTACCTGCTAAAGAAGATCCCAAAACTCTTGGTCCAGATGTTCTAAATGTCATTATAGGTAAAGAAATTATAAAGGAACGCATCCTTGCTTCTTCAATTATCGAAAACTTTGTCGATGAGTGGGAGGATATCTCAAAAAAGGGATTGCCAGCAGTGGCGGCGTAAGGGGGGGGGGGGGGTGAGGGCGGTCCGCCCCGGGTGCCAGCCCTTGTGCCAAGCACCAAGGGGTGCCAATAAGGGGCAATAAGTGGTGACAAAACCAAAGTGCCACACCGCAACCGCCCCGGGTGCCAACCCATGCTACGCCGCCACTGACTCCCAGAAAAGGAAGAAGAGATCATTTAAAAAAACCCTCCGCCAAGTAACTGCATCGTAATCGATCCACCGGCGATAAATTCCGAAATAAGGGCGGTTAATCTTATAGATGTTATATTCAAGAGAGGTCATCCGATCAACGAAAGACAAGCAAAGTTGACAGCTGGTCTGAGAGCAAGTGGGAAAGCTCTATCTACAATTCTTAAAGAAGGAGAAGAAAGATTTAATTTAGCACTGGTTGAAAATCTCAGCGATGTTGGTAGACTGTTGGTGGATTCACAGCATGATGAGTTAAATATAAGAAGAAATATTTCACTGTCTACTTTGACTTCCTACCAGAAAGCTTTGGGCGAAATAACAACAAATGAATGGTTATCTTATACATAATAAGCAAGCTAATAAACTTAGGGCCCCAACCTGCAGGTTCAAAGAACTCGGAATTCCCGCTTCGGCAACCGAAATCAAAGTCTCAACAGCCGAGCTCGAGCGGGAAATATCCTCCGAAGTTGATCAACATGAACCATTGGACTTCTCAGAACAACAGGAACCAATGAGATTCTCAGAGCAACAGAAATCAATGGAATTCTTAGAACATCAGGAACCAGGAATGCACAAGAGGAACGCCGGAGATCGGATCAGAGAAACAGGAGATACTAGAATACATAATTTTTTTATTTGGCAGACACAAATATTTCCAATACAAATGGAAAGGAATTGCTTCCGATCCTATCATATTGGCTAGGATTCAAGGGTACAAAATACCTTTTCATACAAAGGTTTACCAAAATAATGTCCCAAAAGAAACCAATGGGTCTCCAAGAGAATTAAAAAATATCTCAACATGCATTTTTGAATTAACACAAAAGAGAGCTATAGAAGAGTACAAATGGGAAGCAGGACAATTTATCTCTGAAAAATGTCTGGGCATTAAGCCAGATGGTTCTTCATGATTAATTCTAACTTTAAGATTATGAAACAATGCTTAGAGACAGAGCACTTTAAGCCCGGAGGTCAAGACGTTTTTGTAAGTCTCGCCCCTGCCGCCAGCGAGACTTCATTTTCCGTCTTCAGGTCGAAATCTCTGGTCTTCAAGCCGAACTCAAGGACACCGACAACAAAAGGCTCCCAAGACATCCGAGGGTCATCACTAATCCGCTTCAAATTTTACAGAATGTTTATATTATTTATGTTCATGGTATTTAATTTTTTTGTGGTTTATGTAGTTTTAATCTTTTTACGGAAATTGATGTAGTTCTTGGGACTTACAGGTTCCGAACATTTAATTAGCAAATCATTTATCACAAAACTGCAAGTTTTATCTATAGTAAAATTTTAATTCTTAGCAGATGTCAACTATTTGGTAGAATTAAGAGTATAATGGACAATAAAATTCACAAATGAGAACTTTTGTAATTTTCACCCTGGCAAATATTAAAGCCATAAATTAGTAATATAATTTTCTTAAGAAAAATTCTGTTTATTTCTCAGGACTCAAACTTCTTGTCTTAAGACAAGTCTACCTCGACTTGTTTTCAAAACCCATCATAAACCTTAGTCATAAACTTAAGACTTACATCACCGACTGCTAAGTCTCGCCCCTGGCCGCCAGTGAGGCATAGCCGTCTTGGAGACGAACTCAAGACGAGCCAAGACAAACCTCTAAATAAAATATTTGTACTCGGGACAGTTCAAAAATGGAGCGTCTCACGGATCCTTCAATAGCTGAAGACCCGCAATTTTACTTATTGTATAATATAGTATAGTATAGTGCCGCCAAATATGCAGATATCAATACGTAAAATCTATCTTTTTCGAGATATTAGGTTCAAATATATTTGTATGTTCAAGTGAAACATCCAGGATGTTAAACACGCGCAGGAAAATACGCCAGATAGGGTAAGAGCACCAGTTATTGGCACCTTAAGAAGAAATTTAGACTTTAGGAAATAAATAAACACATAAAATATTGAATTCTGAAATAATGATAATTATACCGGCACTCCAAATTTTATGCAGAATACACTGGAATCTTGAATTATTATTCAAGGTTGAAAAAAACTTGAAAAATTATTAAAAATAAGTATGTATTCCCAAAATTTTAGTGCTTGGCACTGCTAACCCCAGTTATTGGCACCCCTCGTCACCAGTGATTGGCACTACACTCACATAACCTCTTCAAACTTCTGTAATTGCGTTAAAACATTGATAAAAACAAATTGTGCAACTGAAAATATGAAATAAATTTTCTATTAATAATTCTAAATTTAGTATTTTATAAATTTTGTTTTTGGACAAGCCAATATCTTTGACAGCAGCTATAAAGCCTAGCCATGACACATATGTATTCTTCGGCTTATGTTTTTCTTTCCTCAGAGATACTATCTGACGGGCAATAATATGGCAATAAATAAAATAAAAACCATAAATGTTACTCATTTTCTACTTTAAACTAGAAAAATGAATAAACAAATTCAAACATGGATAAATAAATATAGTCAAAATAAATCGCCCACCGATTAAATAAAAACTTTGGCTATTTTATAATAACATGAATTCCTGCGTAACATTTAAAACATTGTACGACAATATTATTAAACACAATATGTATAAAGATAATAAAATTCCATTTATAATTTAAATGAAACCAATATTTACCTATACCTCGAGGCTTAAAAAGAATAAAAAATTATCTGAACAGAACTTTGGAGGTTACGATTACCGGTATATAAATGACAGCTTCATTTATTATAATTGTTAGCTAATTTTTCGTATACCTAGTAACGACTTTTGTTGTTCCGGCACTTTTAACACTTCATTTTATCAGAAATACGTGAAACGGCTCATGTCAACACAAGGTCTTGAGATTACATAACCTTACTTTTTTCCGGCGAGGCAGGGGTGCCAATGAATGAAATCATTCCCGAATTGCATGGTCTGGTCATTGGCACTGGGGTGCCAACGACTAGAGACCATACTTTTTATATTAATTTCCATTGGCACCCCCCCTAAAATTAATAAATAAATTATTGCCGAGGTTCATTCCTTATTTTGATTATATTGCAAGTATTTCTTTTAAATATTCACAACAATTGGAACAGATTTACTTGTTCACAACGTTGTTTGAACAAAATTAAAAAATGTTGTCAGCTAAACATTTTCTTTAGAAAACCGGATAAATTCTTGGCACCCTAAGAACTGAAGTGAATTCATTATTTTATAACTAAATTTGACATTATATTGTATGCATTATATATGTCGGTACACGCAGAAATAATGGTAAAATAAAAATAATACCAGCAAAATACGATAAATGTTTGCATTTTCTTAAAATTTAACAAAAATGAGAGAGGTTGCCAATAACTGGCGCAGTGCCAACCACTAGTGCTCTTACCCTATCTGTCAGCCGATTGACGAAGCTTATACTTAATTTTGTTCTGTGTCTTTTCGTGTCACATGTGAACTTGTAGGAAAATGATGATTGCTAATATTTTGTTTACGGATATTGATCATAATTCTGTGAATTGTTTGGATATAGTAAAATCCTTGACACAAAAAGCTGTTTCTTCCTAAAAAAATTCTTTGAGGTAAGAATGCTCCGCATTGCATATGTTACCTGGGTAAAAATATTTAATCTTAATTTTGTCTTGAATGTCGTAAATATTTCTTCAAGACCATGATATCTGGTTTCAACTCACCAGTTACACATTGGAGATATACAGACTTCTCTTGCATTTATGGCTGTAGTTGTGCCAAAACAAGACCAAATAGACTTGCCTTGAGACACGGAAAGGTAATTTATGTCTTTCTCTGATTACTACTGGCAGGGCCTGCCATCTCCAAACAGTTTGAGACCGAAAAGATGACATCTGCTATGGACTAAAATTTTACAACTGACAAAACTTGTAATTTTATAATATATGATTTTTGAATCAGAAATTCGGAACCAGTCGGTCTCAGCAACTACAGGCATATAACATTTCCCATAAAAAGATTAAAACTGTGAGTTTCTAGAGTGTCCAGTGAACTGCAGGAGATAGGAAAAAATGTATAACATTTTTAGATTCTTTATCCAAAGAACACTATTATTTCAGATGAACAAAATTACTAATACATAACAAATAAATACCATGTATGTAAATAACATAGGGATTCTTTAAATTTTAACGTAGTGGCTAGCCTGCCGGTGCCGGCAAGGAACTTGTTTGCCTTAGCCGGCATGGTTGCTCGTTTCTGGCTGTTCCCCCCCTCCCCACCCCGGGTATGAAGTTCTAACAAGCATGTAGCGATTTATTCTTCATTTACTGATTACGAATTTGACCATTAAAATTGCAAAAAAAAATTTAAAGGTATAAACTTAAAAAAAAACACATTTTTAAAAAGAAAAATGTTATGTTTACAACATTTTTTGAAACCTCGTATACTAATGTATTTTGATGCGAAGTGTAAACACTATCCGTACCGGTAAAAAACCTATTTAAAGCATACGGAAGGTACTGTCACGCATTTTAAGGTGAGGCCATGTAATTTACGAGTTATTTTGTTATTTTTTGGCTTTTGACGCTTTCAATGGAACGTTCTATGTATATATCACTCTTCATATAGTCGATTTGCGACTCAAGAATTACGATTAACGACCGGAGAAGGCGGAAAGGCACCTCTGTGACTGGTCACAAAAATAATTTTTTATATATTATACACAATTCTTGTAATTTAAACGAAAGATCGATTATTAGCAACGCGTTATCCAAAATTAATATTAGGTATTTTACGCTGTCACGTCAGCTAGCAAGTTGGCTGATACTGACGTTCAAATAATAACACTAGACACATGGGATGAAGCCTCATTTTTAAGAATATTTCCGTACAAAATAATGTCTTACCATGAGCGTTTCTTGATATTCTTTTATCTTTCAAAATCTGTTCAATCAAAAAATGAAATGGATCATTTTTCATTCCTATTATGAGCAATTTTTACAATTTAAATAAATAATCTGTTACGTTTAACGAAGTTCCTATTCACACCGACAATACTTCTTCTACGCTCACCGTATTTTCATGAAAAAAAAAAATTCTAACAGATTTATTTTGGCATTCTCATCAGAGAAGGTATTAGATTTGTGTAAAATGTGACCCCCCCCCCCCCATTTTTGTCAAATGTCAACGTTTTGAGGCCCTCTGAATCCGAAAAACAGGTTTTTACGAATGAGTCTACCTGGCTGTAGGTTTCTGTGTGTCTGTAGATTTTTAGACTGTAGCATGATAACTTTCGAAAGAATTGACGGATTAAATTGGCCTTTGGTAAACATATTTACGGCCCTCACTTAACGGTCAAATTCGTTAGCCAGCCATTTTGTATAAAAATTCAAAAAGTTAGAGCACTTTTAAAATTTTTGTGACCACTTTTTTTTAGAATTCAAAAATTCTATCAACGGATATTCGTGGTATTCAAAAATACGAACAATTCATGGCATGAAAGTTTTTCGATAAGAAGAAAATTACCAGAGTTATAGCATTTGAGAAATTCAAAAAAAAAAAGAAAATTAAAATTTTCAGCCAAACACTGCACGATATAAAGGAAGTCAAGAGGGGAAAAACGTTGCTTCTCGAACATTCTACAGGATTGTCATAACCACTTTTTGAATTTTCTTGAAAAATTTTTAATTCGTTGCATTCTTAATCTCTGTAATTTTTTTTGTGAAAATTTTCGGTAATTTAAAAAATTATAAAGTTTATAAAAATTTGGGCAATAACACTATCCACCATTTTTTGACTTTTTCCTGCCCTTTAAACAATTTTAGGTGATTCTTATTGAATTGTTTGCGTCGATTACGAATCCATTGACAAAAATGTCCTTGCGTATCGCATTTATAAAGAAATTGTAGTCAAAGGGTGAAGAATAGCGTTTTTGACGATTTTTGATAGCCTAGACCGAGAAAAAAATTTAAACATAGTATCGTGAACCTCTCTCATGATTTTTTGGGCATTGAGACCATTTCGGTTTGCACAATAGCATAGATCTGTTTGCAAAAAAGGTCTTGCAAAAAGAGCTGTACGCCCCTGCGCAAATCGCGCATGAATAGTAGATTGTGTGTCAAGGCATAGGTCAAAATTGCCTTCACCCACGCCCGTAATGCACACGTTACTGTCTGTCCGACCCCCTTGAAAACCTAACTATTCATGCATTATAAGCAGGTGCGAAACACGGTTAGCATTGAACTTGTAATTAACTACAGATATGATACCAAGATGTTCGTCTTGCAGCCACACTGTTGAAAAGATTTTGCATTTTACCACGCTACTATATGAATGTAGGACAAAATCGGAGTGCCGGCATTGGAAGGTGAAATGGCAATACGTGTATTCAAATTTTTAAAGGATACTTGCCGTTTCCCGGGTAAAAATATTTGGTCTTGATTTTGTCTTGGGCGAAGACCAATACAAAACAATTTCTAGTTATTCTGTATGTCTAGCTCGTGAGATGGAACCAGACCATTTTTGATGTCTAAAGACGAATATTTTCGCCTCAAAGCCAAAATTTACGTCTTGAGGCCAAGCACTCTGAGGGTCATCACTAGTCCGCTTTAAACTTCATAGAATGTTTATATTATTTATCTTCATGGTATTTATTTTTTCTGTGTTGATAAGTTCATTTACCTACAACTAAAAATTGGTCTTTTACATTTTTCACAAGTTTTTGAATAATACAATTAATGCATTAATTCATTTCGTTATTTTGTTACGGTTTCGATTTCCTTGGAATAGAACCGAAGGGCTTATGACAAAGCCACCGAACGCGTCCTCGGGTTTCGGATAGAGGGTCCCCGTACCAAGGGTTTCTGATGAATATGGTTACAATAATTAATAAGCAGTCGCGGACAATTGTCCAGGGATGGTCCCGAAGGAATAACCCCTAAGCGAAAGTGTGAGAACCGTGCCGAAAGCTGCATGGCACCTGGGTGAGGTGTCTTTAACGGTGACTCTGGGATACCGGGCGACGTCTCAGAGTATCAGCCTTATCCTTGCACGCGGGGCTCTACAAGGATTGACAAACCCTTTCCCTAGCTGCTCGTGGGAACAACAATGAAACCAACAAACCACCAAAATGTTGTAGATGCGGTTCAAAACGATCGAACGCGCAGAGCACCCGACAATGGATCGGCAAACAATGCCAATCATCCTAGAGTTCGGGGTGCTGAAAATAATTTAGATGGAAACACGACGACGAACCGGCGAAACGCCCACATTCAGTGGACGGATCAACTTAAGAATGACGTGCTAGACTGCTACGATGCCAGTATTATCCCTGTTCGCGGAGGCTTTATGGCGCGTATGCATACTCTGTGGTGCCAGAAACACTCAGAGCTTCAATACGTTTCGCATCAGTCTTTGCGAAATCAAGCCGACTACCTCCGGAAAAATGGACATGTACGCGGAGCGCTTCCTCAACCGCTGCTTGAACAAGCTGCAGACGAAGATGAAACGACATTAAGACCAACCGCAGAAAGTAGGCACCTTCTGGAAGATGATCGCAATTTCAGTACAAGGAGGAACATCAACATGCAAGTTCCTCTTAAGCCCCAAGATCTGGCTGAAATGGATGCCTCCCTTCGTGGAGATATCTCGCAAGAGACTGGACCATCAATTGCTCAGTTTATGGTGCTGCGAGAGCTTTGGCTGATTCAAATCGAAGGCTGAAACCGACGATGGATCAGAAGACCAGAAGACGCTTGCATCAACTGAACAAGAAAATTGGATGGGCAAGACAGAATGCGTCCCGTGTTCAATGTGTGATTGACTACATAAAATCTGGTAGACCGTTCACGGAAAGGGTTCGAAAGTTCGCCCAAGAACTAAGGATCTTGAATCACACACTGAACAAGTCAAAGCTGCTGACAATTGAGCAGCATATTGTTGACAAAATAAGGCTGTTATCTGACGCAAGGAGGAGGATACAGAAGCGGGAGAGATGGAACAGGGAGAATCAACAGTTTCATACTGACCCATTACGCCTCTTCAGTGATCCCCCTGTTTTTGTAAAAAATCCACCCGAGCCCAAGGAGGTAGAGACTTTTTGGAGAGAGGTGTACAAGATCCCGAAAACACTAGAGTTGAAAGAAGACACTGACAATATCATCCGCTTCAAGGAGTTTTGCGACAGCCTCATAAAATCTGAGAAGGAGTGCCCGTCAGTCACTGCCGAAGAGGTGAAAAAAGCACTTAGAGGCACGAAGAACTTTTCCGGTGCTGGACCAGATTGTATGAAGAACTTTTGGTGGAAGAAGTTTACTTCTATACACCAACATTTGGCCCGCATATTCACCTCATATTTAAAGTTGGAGACGCCCATTCCGCAGTGGCTGGTGTTAGGACGCACTATACTCCTACCGAAAAAAGGCAACTTGTCCAGACCAGAGAATTACAGGCCAATAACTTGTTTAAACACACTGTATAAGATCTTTACAGCTGTCCTAAACAACAGGATCGTTCGACGAATTGAGCCTGTATGGCGAGAGATGTACGAACAACGAGGCTCGAAAAAAGGTGTAGCAGGCTGTCGAGAGAACCTGCTAATCGACAGGTGTGTCTGTAAAGACGCTACCGCCCATCAGCGCGTCCTGTCAATGGCCTGGATTGACTACCGGAAAGCTTTCGATTCAACCTCTCATAGACTTATCATCTGTCTGTTGGAATGCTTGAAGGTACATCCGAACATAGTGAGATGCATAGAGAGACTGATGCCTCTTTGGAAAACTAGATTTACCATCTCATCTAGGAATCATCGTCTGACGACGAACAAGGTCACCTTCCAGTGGGGCGTCTTTCAAGGGGATAGTATGAGCCCTTTGCTTTTTTGCATCACACTTCTGCCTCTATCTCTCGCACTACGAAATTCTCCTGGATACCTCTGTGGCGACACTAATCAGCGTGAGCATAAGGTAACTCATGTATTTTATATGGATGACCTGAAGATCTATGCCGCTGGTAAAAGCAAACTTTGGTTTGGACAAGTGTGCCAAAATTCATTTGAAGAAAGGAAAGATTACTGGCGTTCCCAAGGACCCTGAGCTTGTAGATATAAGTGTTATTAGACATCTTAACACTGGAGAGACCTATACATACCTGGGCGTGCCTCAAAGCCGCATTCAGGACGTAACATCAGTGAAGGAGTCTCTCCGAAGCAGATACAAGCATCTTCTTAGACAGATTTGGTCTTCCAATCTGTCGGCGTTGAACAAGGTATCTGCAACTAACATGCTTGCCGTCCTGGTTCTACTCTACTCGTTTGGGGTGGTTCAATGGACGAAGAACGAGCTTAAGGCCCTTGATGTCACCACGCGTAAGATCATGCATATGCATAAAAGCTTGCATATCAATTCGTCAGTTCCGCGATTATACATTTCACGCCGTCAAGGCGGACGCGGACTTCTGAATCTCCAATGTCTTCATAACCGAATTGTTTTAAGTACAGCTTACATAGTTGCGAATGGCAGAGATCCTCTCCTAAAGATGGTCAGAAACCACGAGATGATTGGCGAAGGAGCGTTTCTTTACAAAGCCGCGGAGCAAGCTGCCGAGGCCCTTGGCCTGAATTTCAACATCAGAAGTGAGGAAAGTGCATTACTCCATCTAGATGCTTCACGTCTAAGAGGCGAAGTAAAGAAAGCAGAGGTTAGAAAATTTCACGAAGAGCTACTCGACAAGCATATGCACGGAAACTTTCACAGAAATGTAGAAAAACAGTCCTTGTCAAAGGAGCAAACTTTTGCTTTCCTCAAATCATCAGGGCTCAATTCAGATACAGAGGGCTTTATTTTCGCATGCCAGGACGGTGTAATCTCCAACTTAGCATACCGCACCCGCATTTTATGTCAAGAAGTTCCCAGTGATAGGTGCAGAGCGTGTCATGCACACGTTGAGTACATAGAACACATACTATCGGGGTGTCCGAACCACGCAGGAACAAGGTATATCTATAGACATAATGCGGCCCTGAGATTACTTTATTACCACCTTTGTCGCTCTTACGGTGTTGGTCGCGACCCTGCCCTGCCGAACGCTCCAAGGGATATAGAGTCAATTGTCCGAAACGAGAAGTGCCAGATTTTCTGGAACTTCGATTTTCGGGCAGCAGTCTCCGGTGCGCACTCGAGGCCTGACATTGTTCTCCAAGACTTCGAGAAACGAGCGATATTCGTGATCGAATTCTCGGCTCCGTCCGAATACAACATCACTGCAAAGGAGAAAGAAAAAGAGGAGAGGTATCAAGACCTTAAAAGAGAGCTGCAACGACTGTACCCAAAATATTCAGTACGAGTAATTGTCCTTGTGATAGGTGCTCTCGGAGGTGCTAAATTATCACTGGTTCCTAATCTTAAAGCCATACCCGCGTGCCAAAAATATGCCAAGGCACTTGCGAGATGGATGCAGAAAGCTGTCATCCTTGGGTCGCTTCGTGTCCTCCAGACACACGAGGGTTTCGCCGGCCTGTCGTTGTGATTTCGTCGTGCCCTCTGACCACCCATCTCACGGATGTGAGACGTGGGCATAGGTGTATTTTACCGCGGTTCTACTGGGGGCTATTGACATTTTCTTTTTAGATGGCAGTTGCTCTTAGTGGTGCCCTGCGGTGGTTGTTTAACTTTTTTTTTTCAATATATATATATATATATATATATATATATATATATATACAATGCTCAATCAGAGAAAAATACTTTCTCTTAGCTGAATATGCTGAAAATATTCCTGATGGAAAATGAATAAATTTTGTCAATTACTATGTTGTGTCTATAAGGAATTCAATTTTCAATATTCGAGAGTCATGTAGTTAATCGCTGTCATGAAATCAATTTATGATTGGTTTTGAAGTGAAGAAAATTTGAGAAATATATTTGAAAATATATTTAACATTAACAATGATATAAATTTAGGGATAAACTCCCGAAAAGCACATACCTCTGATTAATTTGAAACTCTCGTGCACTTATGTATTTTGATGCCCTGTTCACGAAAATGATAGTGAAATTACGCGCAAATTCCATTTTCATGTTGAAAAACATTTGAAAACCATGAAAATCATGTTTTTTGCTTTTATCTTAGTACGTAATGAAAATTTAAAAAAATGCTTCAAGAAGAAGTTGCAGATCTTTTAAAAATACATATTTGATATGCAATACATTCTTACTCTCCGATACATAGTTTTTGAGAAAATGGACTTGAATAATATGAAAAATTCCTGGAAGGCTTAATGCACGCTCGTAGAATCGTTAGAAGAAGTGAAACTTTCGAAAGCGGACATTGGTAGAATGGAGACAGCCAATATCTCAAAAATACTTTACATTTTGTAGCGTATGTGACCTAATTTATTTCTATGACCAGTCACAGGGGTGCCTTCCCCCACGAGAAGTTGGAAAGGAGAAGGGATGTAACCGACATTATTTCTGTGGCCATTCACAGGGGTGCCTCCCCCCCACGAGAAGTTGGAAAGGGGTAAGGATGTGACCTACATTAATTCTGTGCACAGTCACGGGGGTGGATTTCCGACCCCCCCCCCCCCCCACACGAAACGTTGGAACAGGGGTAGGTGTGTGACCTACATTATTTCTGCGACCAGTCACAGGGGCGACTGCCCCCAACGAAACGTTGGAAGGGTGTAGGGATGTGACCTAATTTATTTCTGTGTCGAGTCACAGGGGTGCCCCCCCCCACAGAATTTGTTGGAAAGGTTTAGGGATGTGACCTTCAGTAATTCTATGACCATTCACAGGAGTGCCACAAGTTCTATTCCAAGCAATCACAGAAAAAACGATATTCTAATTTTAATAATTTCCCACTAAGTTCAAGAATATTTGAAACTTAAATAGGCGCCAAGGATATATTCTTGATGTACAATGGAGGCCCTCTTACCTTAAGAATATATATGCTTGTCTAATTGTAAGGATTCCCCACTAAGTTTAAGAATAGTTGCATCCGGAATCCGTCGCAGTAATTGTATAATAAGTGACGAGTTCAAAGAAATGCAACTGATTCTGAGGACAAATCGCATGTGCACATCTCTAACTCTATCTCTTTCTCTTCGTAGAGAACGCTAAAGTGAGAGAAGTTTGATGTCACACGTCAAATAATAAATAATGTACAGAAGTTATGTCTCGGTGTGGCACGCCGGTATTTAACTTCAATGTTACATCAGACCGTTTTCACTCTAACATTTTCTGTTAAAAGGAGGAGATGGATGTGCGCACGCGATTTATCCTTAGAATTGGTTGCATTTCTTCGAGCTTGTCTCTTTTATTACGAATTCAAAAAACTGATCGAAGCACGTTGCACAAAACATTAAAAGAAATTATTGAACAGGACAGGGCGCATTTTCCTCTTAAATTAAGAATTTCGCTTACTTCATTAAGAATATTACTAAGAATATGATACGCTTGATATTAGAATATCGTTTTTTCGGTGATCCTACAGTTTGTGCCAACATTTTCCTACTTTTCTCGAAAAATATTGGTTTTTCAGACAAACTTCATGATATATAAAACCTGTATTTTAAGTAGGTCTACAAATGCTGATTGAAGCTTTTTTGAAATTTGTTATTATTCACTGAGATAAACGCTAAAACCCATGGTTTTCGTCGATTTTTCATGGTTTTTGCCATGAAAATCGAATTTGCGCCTGTTTTCACTATAATATTCGTGATGAGCGCGTAAAAATACATATGTAACGGAGTTTCAAATTAATCGGAGGTATGCGCTTTTCGAAAGTACACCCAAATTTAGTGATTGGTCTTTAATTTATGTATTAGAGTAAGTAGATGAGTAGACTGCGTTCTGGCCTGATTAGTATTAGTGCGTGTCTGTGTGAGGTAGCCTGTGTGCGTGTGTCCGTGTGAGGTAGTATTAGTGTGTCTGTGTGAGGTGGCCTGTGTGCGTGTGTCCATGTGAGGTTGGCATTGAGACCGTTCTCGAACATTCTCGAAGGTCCTGGTGACGTCATAATAATAATGATAATAATAATAAAACAGCTTCAAGGTTATTTCTTATCTAAGGCATGCCACGTAAATACTTTCACTGTGTGAGGTAAGCCTGTGTGCGTGTGACTGTGTGAGGCTGGAATGGAGGCGGTGTTGCTCAGCTTCTAGAACATTCTAGAGGGATCCTAAAGCTTCTATGAACATTCTACAGCTCATGATGACGTCACAGTGATATTGCATAATTGTACCAGCTAAAGACGGGTTCTAAGCCACCGTTTCTGAGCCACTTTTACAAGACGGGTTCTAAGCCACTTTTACAAGAGGGATGCAGAACCACTTTAGCTTCTAAAACATTCTCGAGGGTCCTGATGACATCATCATGCATTCCTACCTTATCTACATTGATACAAGAGGGTTAGTGGACCTGCTGTATCTACATCGAGAACATTCTACCACGATGATGACGTCACAGTAATATTGCACAATTCTGAATTCATACAAACAGCTTCAAGGTTATTTCTTATCTGAAGCATGCTACGTGAATACTTTCAAGGTTATATTTTGCGTTGTCCTGGCAATTTCTACTGCGCCATATAGTTATTGCAAGAAAAACAAGGATGATTCATCGCTTCCGGTGAACAGATGAAATTTGATACGCAGAGCTATGCATGGCATCCTGTTTTGTCTATCAATTCGATTTATTGCTTCCTTACAGATATCATATTCAACTAAAAATTCCTGTCTTTATTCAGCGAGCAAATAATCAGTGAGAAACATTCTTAGGCAGTCTAGAACCTTCTATAACTCAAACTATACTGCGTAATTTCTGAAATAGAATTTTAGTAAACAAGTTCAAGGTTATTTCAATGACTCATTACATTTTGCGTTGCAAAAATTATATAATCCAAACGAGTCGTATATAATGTAGAATCTTCCAGAACTATGATGCAATACTTCAAATTATACCACGCGATTTCTCGAACGATTGCGTCATATGATTCAATACTTCAAATTATACTAAGAAACATTCTTAGGCAGTCTAGAACCTTCTATAACTCAAATTATACTGCGTAATTTCTTAAAAATAGCATTTTGATAAACAAGTTCAAGGTTATTTCAATGACTCATTACATTTTGCGTTGCAAAAATTATATCCCAAACGTGTCGTATATAATGTAGAATCTTCCAGAACTATGATGCAATACTTTAAATTATACCACGAAATTTCTGGAAAGATTGCGTCATATGATGCAATACTTCAAATTATACTAAGAAACATTCTTAGGCAGTCT
>CAKNXH010002313.1:228958-243608 GCA_932178445.1 Andricus quercusramuli
TTGCAACGCAAAATGTAATGAGTCATTGAAATAACCTTGAACTTGTTTACTAAAATTCTATTTCAGAAATTACGCAGTATAGTTTGAGTTATAGAAGGTTCTAGACTGCCTAAGAATGTTTCTCACTGATTATTTGCTCGCTGAATAAAGACAGGAATTTTTAGTTGAATATGATATCTGTAAGGAAGCAATAAATCGAACTGATAGACAAAACAGGATGCCATGCATAGCTCTGCGTATCAAATTTCATCTGTTCACCGGAAGCGATGAATCATCCTTGTTTTTCTTGCAATAACTATATGGCGCAGTAGAAATTGCCAGGACAACGCAAAATATAACCTTGAAAGTATTCACGTAGCATGCTTCAGATAAGAAATAACCTTGAAGCTGCTTGTATGAATTCAGAATTGTGCAATATTACTGTGACGTCATCATCATGGTAGAATGTTCTCGATGTAGATACAGCAGGTCCACTAACCCTCTTGTATCAATGTAGATAAGGTAGGAATGCATGATGATGTCATCAGGACCCTCGAGAATGTTCTAGAAGCTAAAGTGGTTCTGCATCCCTCTTGTAAAAGTGGCTTAGAACCCGTCTTGTAAAAGTGGCTCAGAAACGGTGGCTTAGAACCCGTCTTTAGCTGGTACAATTATGCAATATCACTGTGACGTCATCATGAGCTGTAGAATGTTCATAGAAGCTTTAGGATCCCTCTAGAATGTTCTAGAAGCTGAGAAACACCGCCTCCATTCCAGCCTCACACAGTCACACGCACACAGGCTTACCTCACACAGTGAAAGTATTTACGTGGAATGCCTTAGATAAGAAATAACCTTGAAGCTGTTTTATTATTATTATCATTATTATTATGACGTCACCAGGACCTTCGAGAATGTTCGAGAACGGTCTCAATCAACCTCACATGGACACACGCACACAGGCCACCTCACACAGACACACTAATACTACCTCACACGGACACACGCACACAGGCTACCTCACACAGACACGCACTAATACTAATCAGGCCAGAACGCAGCCTACTCTTCTACTAGAGTATTTCGTTTGATCTATTTGCAACATGATTTTGTAGAAAAATATTATTTTTGCAACACCCACCTCGAAAGTACTCCGTTCCGTGTAGCTAAATTATACGCGAAGTGACTCATTCCGAATAACAATGCGGGAACAATATTGGCGCATGCGCAGTTCGATTCTTCTTTACTTTCCACAACATCGGAATGTACGCGCATGCGCACTTTGCAGATAAGCAACTTTCCGCATCGCGACAATTCGGGGGCAACGTAGCAACAGCAGCGCTCAGTGTCTTAGTGATTGAAGTTTTGTATTCAGGGTTTCGTAGCCCCCCCCCCCCTCCGGGGCAAAAGAGCATAAATGCCATACATTTTTTTCAAAATTTTTTTTCTCAAAATTTTTTCTTCACAAAATTTTTTTTTCAACATTTTTTTCACAAAATATTTTTTTTTCAAAAATTTTTTTTTCAAAATTTTTTTTTCACAAAATATTTTTTTTTTAAATTTTTTTTTCAAAAATTTTTTTTTTCATAATTTTTTTTCACAAAGTTTTTTTTTCAAAAATTAAAAAAAAATTTTTTTCACCAAAATTTCTTTACTCCACTCTATGCAATATACAATTATTATTTTTTGTTACCACCTCCTAACAACTTTCTCGGAAGGTTGTTGCAAAAAATAGCGTGTGATACACGTGCGCACAGGCAATTGCTGACTCGTGTAATTTCAGCATTCGCCTTCAGCTCTTCGCACTCGTCCTCGTTTTCGCACTCGCTTCGCTCGTGCGCTAACCTTCGACTCGTGCTTCGAGCCTCCGGCTCATGCTGAAAAATTTACACTCGTTGGCAATCGCCTATTTTGCGCACTTGTATCACAAATAGCTATTTTCAAGGAACAGTACCATTCTTCAAAAATTTTAAATAATTTTTGTTACTAATAAATAGCAATTGAGAGTTTCTGAAACATTTTCGCAAAGAAATATTACTATTTACGTATATAATTTTCAGTCAAAAGAAAATTTGTTCCGCGTTTGAGCATTGCGCAAACAAGTACACTCAAACTTATGTTTGGATTTCTCCGAGATATGCTGAAGACCAAGGCAAGCAATGCCCGAAACCATGCTTAATTCGGAGTTTGAGTATATTTCTATATGTAATGTATATAATTTACTTGTCATAATTAGGTTAAATCTCAAATTAAATATTTCTATTTATCAGCGCAATCGCATTCATTATGAGGCCCAATGAGTTTTTTTAAAAAGTCTTCGCTTAATAAAGTGATAAAAAACAATATTGTTGAAATCGCCATTTTTGACATTGTATTCGTTTGAATAATACATTCCGCAGAATAAATTTTAGATATCTAGCCTCAAGTCCTTCTGAAGCGTGTAGTAATGAATATTTATAAAAAAAAAACAGAAAACATTTGTATTGAATTCGTCCAAAATAGTTTCAAATATTCAAAAGCACAACAAGTTGAGAAAAAATGTAATTATTCAAATTATTGTCTCGTATTTAAACATATTTTTGACCTTGAAGTATTGGACAAGTGTTAATAATTTTTATCGCCCATATCCCGACGCCCTCCCTTAGCTGAATCGACTATGGCGTTCGGCGTTCGGCCAATAAATTCGGATTCGATCCTTGGTAGTTGTGGATTTTTCCATGTACTATTGCGTTAGCTATATGATTAGAATATTGTGAACAATATATCCATCAAATAATTGCGAATATCCTTGATATTTATATCACAAATATTATAATTTTATTTTTGCTGAGAAATAACAAATGGTTATTTTCATTTTTCCGTATTGGTGTGAGATTAGAGAATCTGCTTTTACACTACAAATCCTACATGTGGAGACTCAAAAGAAGGTATAATTTGCTCTCAATACAGACCCTACTTTGCCACTAAACTTCGAAAACGGCTGCTTTCAGATATTTTTAGCATAAAAGTAGGGCTTAGATTGCATTGAAATCGCTTCTTATTTAAAACCTATTTTACTCAAAGTAGGGACTAAATTTCCACTCGGGAGCACACTCGATTTATAGCATGGCGTTTAGGGTTTGAATTTCGATTTTTTAAAACTCTCTTCCGCAACATTACATTACATGTATAGAAGAGATTAAAATACTAGAATTTCAAAACTGCAATATCATGTTTGGAAACATTAGCCTACGTCTCTGAAATAAACGTTTAACACATTTAATGTAAAGTTCCAACAGACATTTTTTACAGTTCACATTTACTTCGATTTACTTTATCCTTGAAATTCATTTTTTTCCCGGCGGAGAGGGCCTAAAATTCTATTCAAGCTCGCTCGTGATGTGCGCATGTGCAGTTGTCATCAGCCTCAAATCGACCACATTGCGCCTGTTTCACATGCACGGAAAGTAGCGGCTTAAAGGGGAGTCGGCCAAAAAAAGTCATCAGACGTGCAAGAAACGTCGACAGGTGCTCAAAAGAAAGTAAAAGCTTTGTTTTTAGAGCTTTTACATCAAAACCCAAAGCTCATTGCCGTGGAGCCGTTGGAAACCCGTTACTAGTTTTTTGTAAAATTGCTTTAAATGAAAAGGTTTAAACTGTCATTTAAGACCCTGTCGAAGATTCCAGCACATCTTATTATTTCTTTATAAGCTTCCAAAAAGTGTCAGAAACGCGTTTTTTTACCCATTGACCAAGATTTACTCAAAAATGCAACGTGCTACGGCATTTTTGGCAAGGAATTCGTAATTCACGTAAAAAATTCTATAAGAATCACCTGGTATTGTTTAAAGAGAAAAAAATCATATCGGAAACTATAACCATTATATATACAGTTAATCAATCGTATATTTAAAAAAATAATAATAAAACTTACCCAGTAACTTTGTGACGACAGCGCCTTGTTGATTTAAGGAAAGTACATGATTTGCTAAATCGTTGTAGTGCCTCAAGGCACCCAATCCATGGGAGAGTTCGAGGAGACGTTGTCGTGAAGCACTGCTGTTGTTTCCCGTGGCGAACGGTCCGGCCGTGCAGTTTTGTAGACTGACACCTGAAAGCACAAGCGCTGGAAATTAGAGAAGCTCGACGCTTCCGTTGTCAGGTATCAAATGGCGCTGCTCCCATGTTATACACCGAAGATTCACGTAAAGAAACGAGCGTTTAAAGAATTGTTAGCCCTCTTTATTAATGCTTCAGTGATTCTAAATATTATACAATCATTTCCATGAATTCACACATGGTAGAACAGATTATAAAGTCACAAAACATAAAGCTATTACAGATTTCCATATATACAGAAATATTTTCGAATAACTATGTAAACTCATTATGAATACAGTAATGATTTTTTCATTATCAAAGAAGGAAATAAAGCCTAATTTCTTTACATAATGTAGTTAGTCCAAAATATACAATTTCTCAAAGAGGAGAAGAAGGAAAAATTATGTTGGCCATCCATTTCAAATAAAAAACTCAAACTTTTATTTCAAATAAATAAAAGTATCTAAATCCATAAAATTGACCGACGTTTCATAACATATACTTATAGTCTCAAATTTTTTCATCGTTCTATGTTCTGTGATCTTATAATATATTCTACCATGTGTGGATTCATGTAAGCGATGGCATAATATTTAGAACGATGGCAGCATTTATAGAAAAGGGCCTAAAATATCATCTGATCCAGATGCATCAAATTGTCTGGAAGAAGTTGTAGAAAAAATAGACTTCATTTCCTATTTCAATAATTAATTATTAAGTTTAACACCGAGATATAAAAGCAAAGGATAGAACATCATTTCTTGAAAGGTTAGTACAAGAGTGATACTTTGAAACTTTACAATATTATTACAATTTTTTCAAATTTATTTCACACTAAATCCCAAAATGTAACATTTTGATCCAAACGCCAACAATATTTGGTCTTGATTTTGTCTTGGATCAAGACTAATCCAAGACAATTTCAAGTTATTCTATATGTCTAGCTCGTGAGACGGAACCAGACCATTTTTTATGTTTCAAGACGAATATTCTCGACTTAGAGACAAAAATTAATATCTTCAGACAAGATTATTTGCTTGCGAAGGAACCTTAGAGATTTAAAACTGGAAGACAAGCCAAAAGGCTGCCAAGTCCTCCGAGGGTCATCACTAATCCGCATTAAATTTTACAGAATGTTTATATTATTTATCTTTATGGTATTTATTGTTCATCTATCATTGACTTCGTTTATCTGCAATAATAATGTTCTTTGGGTGGCGAATCTAAAAATGTTGTTCATTTTTTCCTATCTCCAACAGTTCACTAGATGCTTGTAGAAACTGAAAATTTTAATCTGTTTATATCAAATTTTATATGCCTATAGTTGTTGACACCGACAGATTCCAAAATTTTTATTTAAAAATCAGTTATTACAAAATTACTATGTTTATCGGTTGTAAAATTTAAATCCTTAGCAGATGTCAACTGTTTGGTCCAACCTATTTGGAAATGGAAGACCCTCCCGGTAGTAATAGAACTAATACATAAATTATACCTCCGTGTCTCAAGACAAGTCTACCTGGTCTTGTCTTGGCACTGCTACAGCCATAAATGTGAGCCAAGTCTGTATATCTACAATGTCAAGCTTGTGGGATGGAACCAGACATCATGGTCTTGAAGACATATTGAAGACATTCAAGACCAAATCAAGACCAAATATTTTCACCCGGGCGTAAATCAAAGCGTTGAACACTGTAGAAATTAGATGATAACTACATGAGTACTACATTGAAAATTACAACACAATTCACATTTTATACACTGTTGACAATAATATTCAACTTCATATACCCAAGGGTATTAAAATTGATATACCATTTATACAATTATACCATTTTACACTAATTCAAAGTAAGTTCAGCAGTAATTTTCGATTCTAAATAATGAAACATGATGCCTTCTTAATGTTAACCAAAAATAAAATTGGATTTCAAGTCGAAAAGTTCAATTAAGCAAATAGATAACAGACTTAACCTACAATCGACTGTATTCGCATTAAATGTTCAGCATTTAGAGAGAATTTTTATTTAATTGCGAATATTTGACGAGATTTAAAGAAATGACAGCAGTTTCAGTTCTCACGTACACTGCTATATATATATATATATATATATATATATATATATATATATATATATATGCTATATATATAATGTATATTAGGGTGGGCCAAAAAAAAACTTTTAATTTTTTTTCCTAAGATACCATGAGAATATTGTTAGAAATGACGAAAAAAAAATTCTGGTGAAGCTTGAGCTCTGAATATTAATATTAAGAGGTGGCGATTTTTGATTTCCCATTTAAATAACCCAGGAATTTTTTTAATTTTTTTTCTTCGAATTTTAATGCGTTTGAACGACTAATTGTCTAGTGAAAACAAAATCTTATTCTTGTAGAGAATTTAACGATCTACAAAAAATGTCTCATATGATTTTTTGCTAAGTCGACTCATTCAAAAGTTACGGCAGGTTGAAAATTAAAAAAAGACTTTTTCATTAAACTTCCACCAGACTTTTGATCTCAAAGAGCTCAAAACCATTGAACACTTTAGATACCATGAAAATATTGTCAGAAATGACGAAAAAAAAATTCTGGTGAAGCTTGAGCTCTTAATATTAACATTAAGAGGTGACGATTTGTCATTTTTGATTTCCCATTTAAATAACGCAGGAATTTTTTTAATACTTTTTTCGATTTTTAATGCGTTTGAACGAATAATTGTCTAGTGAAAACAAAAACTTATTCTTGTAGAGAATTTAACGATCTACGAAAAATGTCAGATATGATTGTTTGCTAAGTCGACTCTTTCAAAAGTTATTCGAGGTTAAAGTCTAACTCTGAATCGTTAAAGATAATTTTTACAATTTTTTATATTCTATCACAAAATAATGGCTCAAAAACATGAAATATCTCATTTTTCGTAAAACTAATCGAATGTTTTTGGTAAAATAATAACATTTTTAAAAAATATCGTAAGAAAAACCAATTTTATGAAACTTAATTTAAAAAAAAATCTGAACTTTACTTTACCTGAATAATGACTTGAAAAAAAAATTGGAAAACGGTTGACCTAAAGGCCATCCCTGCAACTTCCCGCTAATTTCAGTCATTGAAAGTTTGCAATTCAGCCGCTGGTTGCGATGTTTATAAGCTCTTCGAGCTCAAAAATTCAATTTTTATGTTATTTTGAGCTTTCTGAGCTCAAAAATAAAGCTGTTCAATGCTTTTGAGCTCTTTGAGATCAAAAGTCTGATGGAAGTTTAATGAAAAAGTATTTTTTTAATTTTCAATCTGTCATAACTTTTGAATGAGTCGACTTAGCAAAAAATCATATCAGACATTTTTTGTAGATCGGTAAATTCTCTACAAGAATGAGATTTTGTTTTCACTGGACAATTATTCGTTCAAACGCATTAAAAATCGAAAAAAAATTTTTAAACATTCCTGTGTTATTTAAATGGGAAATGAAAAATCACCAATCGCCACCTCTTAATATTAATATTCAGAGCTCAAGCTTCACCAGAATTTTTTTTTCGTCATTTCTGACAATATTTTCATGGTATCTAAGGAAAAAAAATTAAAAGTTTGTTTTGGCCCACCCTAATGCAAAATCGATTATTGGCATCATAGTTTGATGTTTTATTTACAAAGTTCACACACTTAAGAGTTCAAAAAATGTTTAAAAGGCAATGAACTTCGATGTTGAAAGAAATATGTATTGATGAATTTTATTCGCAGCGTATTGTTTGAACATAATGTTTACGTTTATGACATATTAGTTACGTAAAATACCTTATAAAGCGTAAAATAAGCGTAAAATAAGGTCTAACAGAAAATAAGTGTAAAAGAAGTTCAAGGACTAAATATTCATGAAAAGTTATAAAATTTCGAATATTATTCATCTCAGATCCAGAATTTACTGATATAAATCGAAAAAGCGACATAGTTTAAAAAATTTCTTATTCATGATGTAAAAGCAAGAAAGAGCCCAGATAACAATACGTGCCGGCACGCGATCGGCCCGACGGGCTGGAGACCAGCGTGCCTGCTAAATGCATGCGACAGGCCGGCAGAGTCGGAATGCGACCGAAAGGCGGACAACGGCAGGCAACGGTCCGGCAACAAGCGGCGAGGAACAACGGGCCTGCGATTTACACGACCGCTGCAGGCTGATAGTGCGAGTAGTTTGGGATCAAAAACGCGCATGCGCGTTTCGGATCAGCTGTTCTTGTCGTATTTCATCTCGTGTGGCGTTCACACCCGTGAATTTTCGCTCGGATGTGTGCGATTTGCAAACAATAATTGTTATTCGTTCCAGATAAAATAGAAGAATAAGTAATCCACTTGTAAATGGAGTAATCCAATTGGAAAACGGAGTAATCCACTTGTATAACGGAGTTATACCTTTCATCGTTTGCGGTTTTTGGTATTGTTTTGGCTGTGTGTGGAACAAAAAATTTGATAGCAATTTTTTGCTGTCGGTGTCCTTCAAATCAACAAAATTAGCAAATATCACGAAAGGTAATGAAATTCTGCATATAATAATATAAAGTTCAAGTTGAAAGAAAAATGTCAATATTATAAAAAGATATTTTTATAATATTGACATTTTTCTTTCAACTTGGACTTATTATACGCAGAATCTCGTCATTACCTTCCGTGATATTTGTAAATTTTTATTTTATTTACAGAAGAAAAGATTTTTTTAATTTTAATCTACTCACACACTCAGTCTGCATTTTACCGGATGGTAGCCTGCATTTTACCGGATCTAGTTCCTGCATTTTACCGGAGCATGGCCGGCATTTCACCAGACCGCGTGCGCCCGACTTCGTGCGGGCCATATAGACATCAATGGCGCGCGTATTGAGCTGCGCATGTACCGGCAGCTCGGTCTGGTCAATCGGCCCACGTGCCTGCTCATAGTATGCTACCGTGCCGGCATTTTGTTATCTGGGAGGTTAGGTCATTACCATTGAGACCATCGGAAACTCACAAGGAAAGCAGATTTCGCTTTTACCTACAGTTCTCTAGCCTAACCGGGGCTCGTTTTAGGAATTTCGCTTGATCACAATTTTTTAAATATTTTAATCAAATAGCATAAGAATTAATAAAACGTGAGTATCAGTTGCAAAGTTTACAAAATTATCTATCAAACAAAAACATAACTTACTCCTTCAAATCATTAGAAGTTATTAAATCACAACTTCTAAAACAGGTGAAGGTTCGTTCTCTAACGTACGAAAATAATTTTTCCTTTCTGTTTTTGTTAATTTACTTCCAGTTCAGGGAAAAACACCTTCCAAATAACCAGAATTTTGCTGAACACGTATTCGCATGCGTAAGTGATGACTATATTGCTTTTGTACAAAAATATTCATAGTGTCCCGTCTTAGGAGGGGGCTCGTCTTAGGCAACTTTCCCCTATATTAAATTCAATACACTATCACACGGAGAAGAATAGATATTAAAAACTTTGATATTTGACCATAATATATAGATATTACGGCATATAATATCTAATATCATCTATTCATTATGCAAGATATTAAAGGGCAATATCTGTTTATACTGGAAGAATAAAACGTGTTATATTAACAGTTAATATCTAATATATTAAAGGAGCGAAATTTTTTTGGAGCAATGTCGTTGAGGTGTGGTGTGGCGACAATAGATTATGACCCCGCTTTGCCTGTATCTTGAGCATTCGCCGTGTGTGTTGTGGTTTTTCGGTTATATATCGCGTTAAAAATTTTGGTCGAAAATGGATTAGGTGCTTTTGAATATGACATCACAATTTTCTCAAGAAAATGAGGACTCGGCGCTGTAGGCTGAGAGATGCACACGCAGAAAAAAGAACCCTATATTTTACTGAAAACCAAGTTAAATCTACTGATCTTCCAAGTACGTATATGGACAACAAGGCAGTTCAGTAAATTTTACAACTATAGGCAACTGAATATGACTATCATTGATGGTAACCAGTACCGATTCTCAAGTGCTGTTGACCTGCGGATCAGTAGATTTTACCGATCCAGTCGCTATTCTGCACTATTCCTCGATGCTGCAATTACGAATTATCATGTCACTTTCACGGATAATATAAATAGATCTAACTTATGTCTGGGATACAGACCATAGTTTGGACGGCTGTATGAATTGTAAAAAATATTGCTAAAAAATAATTAATAAATAAAGAAACGGTTAATTCTGAGATACATTTTCGGATATACTTATAATTAATCGGTATTTGTAAGTTACAACGCTTATAA
This sequence comes from Andricus quercusramuli, assembly GCA_932178445.1. Classification (NCBI taxonomy): domain Eukaryota; kingdom Metazoa; phylum Arthropoda; class Insecta; order Hymenoptera; family Cynipidae; genus Andricus; species Andricus quercusramuli. Next base: position 239,290 of record CAKNXH010002313.1, read on the forward strand.
GACTTATAAGACTTATAAGACTTATAAGACTTATAAGCACGCAAGTCGATTACCTTAACCACTACACTATTACACGAGTTGATGAGATCTGTGAAATAATTCCAAAATGCCTTTGAAACTTAGGTGGCGACCTCGGAAATGACTTTTGAATACGCGTTCATGCCATCGCGGCACACGACAAAAGTTCTCACATTTACCTCATCTATCCATACAAGTCAGGTGGAACAGTCGCGGAACGCAAAAACGTCTTGCTCCAATAAACTCTCAACTGTACGTGACCTGTGAATAAGATTTGCCATCCAAAACTGTATTATTTATTATAAAACCCCTTCATTGCTGAGTGAGAATATGGAGTAATGTGATAACTATCACAGAAATGTCAAAAATAAATGTTTTTTAGGTGATGCAATCCATCCATTGTCGATGGCGTCATGAATTCATCCAGTGGTCCGCGCGGATAGGTTGCGTTATAACGACTTAGAGGGCGAGCTAAACAAGCTATTCGGATCGGTAGCATGTACTGATCCTTCTGTAATGTTCACTGCACCACTATTGTAATCTCGGTTCAGTGTTTTGACATATCTTACCGTATTTCATACCAGGGAATAGAGGTTCATTTTACTAAAGGAATGCCGTTAAATTCACCCTAATTTCACTGTGACATTTACGAAATGCTAAGTGCTTTTGACATTTTCACCCCTTCATTAATAGCAGTTTTTACTGTTACAGTTACAAGAAACACTTTACATTTCTTGATTAGTAAATACTACATTTCTTTTTTCTGCGTGCACGCCGAGATATTCTTGGTATCAAGAAATTTTGGTTGTCAATTGTTTAACCTCATCCCGTCCCGACTTCAATATGCAAGTAAGATCGGGCAAGATTCTCGATAATGTTAACATTTTGAGTTTGAGATTTCGCGTAAACCTAAAAAATAAGGTAGCAGAGTTTGAACATTATGGAAGTGGAATCACGATGAATGAGAAGACAGAAAAGATTAACAAAGAATTAAGTATAATAATTTTACAAGATCTAACTTATTCACTGATGAAACCTCAGGTGAGAAAATTGTAAATAAATTTAAAAATCAAAAAGGAAGAAAATATAAAGGAACTAAGGTAAATGTCCCAGTGATCGTGACGGTCCCAGTGATCGTGAAACTTGGTTATAGTTTGAATATATTGTTACAAAAATGTGTTAAAAGTAACATTTAATGATAAAACTCACTTATTTTTAGTATTTTATGATAGCAGATAGAAATTACATTCATTCAAATAAAATAAAAAGCAAGAAAATTGGCATCACGATTACTGGGACTAAGGTCACGATTACTGGGACGTATACCTTAGTCCAATTTCGCATAACCAGCAAAACCAGAAAACAAATATCAAATTTTTGTAGACAGAAATGAAACTCATTTTAGTAACCCGAAAGGCATTTTCGAAGGGACTGACGTTCGGCGTCACGTTTTTGCCATCCTGAGTGGAAATACACCAAAGGCGAAGTACTGCCCTAGTACAGATTGCTGGAGTTCCAGCACTGGGTATCTGTACTGGGTCAGTACTGGCTGCTAATGCTCCGCAGTACTGGCGTGCGATACTGGCGCGGTACTGCTCACCAGCACTGATTCTGCACTGGCAAACCGCTGGCGTACGAAAATGCCAAAGTTAATTTTAAAAATGATAGAAAATCATTAAATCGTTTTTAGAACCATCCATTCATCATCATACGATTGCATATCGTCCGAATATTATTTATAATTACAAAAGTGTAAATTTCAAATTTTTCGTTTAATTTTAACTCCCACTATTGCTATACTCTAAAGATATACCAAAAAAGGTATTAAAAATAGATAATAAATTGATTGCGAGTTTTTTAATGGTCTTTCGAACCTTCATCCATACCTGAATCTTTCGCCTAGCAGTCGGTAGACTGTATCTACAAGTGTCAATGAAAAAAACCATCTTCATAAGCCACAGATTCAAAAAGTTAGAACGCAAATTTTTAACTCTCTTTTTCACATTAACTTTTTATCATTATACGACTACACTTGGACATAAAATGAATGAACTGTTAACGGGAATATAAATAAAATGATTTTCAAATAAATAATTTAAATCGATTACAATTTTTTTCTATAATTTGCGAAAAAGTGCCAGTTTTTCCACCTGTTTTTGGTGTAAAAAGTGACCGATTTTTGGTCGATGACGTTGCGCATGCGCAGTGCCGACCTTTCCGGGCAACAGTGAAAAAAGTGTACGGATGCAGTGGAAAAAGTAAATGGACACAGTGACAAAAGTGAGGCACAGTGAAAAAAGTAAATAAAGTGCAAACTACTTTGTGTTACTCTGGGTGTATTCGTGCTGCCTCGGGCGTGCTCGTGCATCGTGCGCAGCCAACTTCATTCTATTTTCCGACTCCGTCCCTAACCTAAAACACCGTCAGTTTCTCCAAAAATACGGTGTTATTGTTGCGTCAATCGACAAAAAATTGCGTTCTTTTCACACAAAAAACAGGTAAGCAAAAACTTACACTTTTCAAACAAATTATAGAAAAAGTATCGTGTCCCACACATTGAAAAAGCGACGATTTAAAACTCGCGTTTTCAACTTGTAGCACAATATACTATTCTTTGTGTAATATTTGGTTATTTCGCGTTTTACACAATTTTACAACTTTTTATAATTACATAAAATGGCATTTTTATGGAGCATTTCAGGTGCTTTAGACTATTTCACAGCGTTTCAAAAATTACATCACATGTAATTTTTTCTGAACATTTACAATTTATCATAAACATGAAACTTACTATCGGCGCAAAAATTATAGGCATCTGCCTTTGAAGCTTAACAGCTCAGCCACAAAAAATGCTAGAATAATAAGTAAATAGTCATTTGAAAGCTGCAAGTGTTCCACGTAAATGAGCCCGAAGATGTTTATGTAAAAAATTTTTTGTGCTTTGCAGACTGAAAAATGTGAAAAAAAGTAAGGAATTTTTGGCACATTTAAGAAGAGTCAACTTTAGAGCATTATTTCTTATACAAGGGGTAATGGGAAAAATTTGCAAAAATTCATGAATATGAGGAAAACCTTTGTGAACAAATCGCAATTGACAAATTTGAGAAATAATGAAAATTATTGTTAAAAATTGCAAAAATGTACAACTATACTATCTCTGGTTCTAATAAAGATATGAAAGCGATTCAACCTGCAAACTGTAACGGATAGGCTCTGTAATTACTTACAATCTCCCGGAAGCATGTGATTGTTGTATTTTTGGTGAAAATCGCGATATTTGTAGACATTTTTTTTGTTGGAAGACAAGTGTCAGAAAGCAGCGGGGATCCTTTTTTTTGGGCAAGAGTTCAGAATCACGAGTCGAAAAAAGGCACGAGCGGTCGGAAGCAAAAAAAGGGTCCCCGCTGCTTTCTGACACTTGTCTTGCAACAAAAAAAATGTCTACAAATATCGCGATTTTCACCAAAAATACAACAATCACATGCTTCCGGAAGATTGTAAATAATTACAGAGCCTATCCGTTACAGTTTGCCAATCAGGAACGCGATGTATAAGCTGTCGTGCGTACGTGAGTGTGAGTCTAACGCAGTGTATTCCGGACAGTTGAGTCTGGGACACCCTGTATACTGTCGCCATAATACTGCCCCGATCGTGGTATTGGACTACTGAATTTTCGACCTGTGGTCTTACACAACATTCTTAATTAGTCCAAACAACTTGTTGGCATTTCGAAAATGTGTGGAGAGTGGATAAAATGTGGAGAACATGGTGGAGAGGGGGTTAAGTGGTTTTCGTTTTGATTTTAAACGTTAAATTCAACACTTGCAAGGTATTAAGGACAAATTCGTCACGCATCAATCAGTGCGTATTCTCAACATTTTATACCGAAAACATGCTAAAAATTTCACAATTTGTTGACGCCGTTTCCTTAGCCTCTCGTGCTCAAAGTAATATGTTGTAAAAGCGTATGTACATATTCAATCATGTCTCGGACATCATACTCTTCAAAAATAAGAAAGATGCTTTCAGACTTGATGGATTTCATATCAGTTTTTATGTTTTCCACGTTTCATTTATTAATTTAAATTTCCGTCTCTTATCTATCTTACCCTCATGAATATAATACGTACACTATTAAAAATAGTATGAAATTTAAAATACCAATGTATATTAAAATTAATATCTCAAGTATATGAAAACGCTATTTCGGTACGTGTTTATTAAATATCATATACATTCATGATAATCGCTCAAATAATTCTATTTTACACAAAATCAAAATAATATTAGCAGTAATTTTC
>CAKNXH010002314.1:1814-21484 GCA_932178445.1 Andricus quercusramuli
AGTGAGATGAAATGAAGTTAGGTAGGGGAAGTGATGCGAAATGAGTGGTTGGGAAAGTAGGGGAAGGTGAGTGTTTCCGGGGAAGTGAGAAGAGGGGGAAAATAAATTCGGAAGAAGTTGGAGAAGAGAGGGGAAGCGAATGCTGAAGTTTTGGGAGGGGTTTTAGGGTGGAGAGGGCAAGTAGTGGAATGTAGTGAGAGTAGGGGAATTTAGGGGGAGTAGGGGAGGAGAATTATGGGAGTGGGAGGTTTGAACGTCTCAATTAACGTTGTAATAGGCCCCTTATGTTGCTTCAAAGTTGAACTAATTTATTATTTATTTTTCTCTTTGCAGGTAATAATGAGAAAACGAAGATAAGTTTATTGAAAAGCGTGTAAGAAGATCCTGGTGAGCCATGGACCATCTGCAGGGGAGGAAGCAAATTGCTTCCCCGGAAGTGGCGATGGCGAGCGAGGTTTTCGATCAGTTTTGCAGCGCCTCCACGCTAAAATCGATCCTTGGTCATTATCGACATCTGTGTGATCTTTTGAAAATGAGGCCTACCAGCGTTGCTCAATTTTATCCAAAGCTTAAATCGAAACTTCGATCTTGGAAAGCACAGGCATTGTGGAAAAAATTCGATCAGAGGGCTAATCACAAATGTTACAATCGAGGAAAAGCTTGTCCAAATACCAGAGTAAGTTCCATCATTACAATATCATCTTACTCGTGTTATCTTCATCAATTTTTTTCCAGAATTTCATTTTAATATTTCATTTTTATTTATTGATAAAAATTTTATTTTCCATATTCCCCTCTTTTCCCCCCTTTTAAATAATTTAAATTTTGTCCATGTTTTCAAGAAATGTTTCCTTTTTTATTTTTAATTGAAAATTAATTATTTTTATTTGAAAAGTCTACTATTGTATTTTTGATTCAGAATTCAGCTCTTTTGTTTAGAAATTCTCTACTATTTGGTTGAAAATTTAATTATTTTGCTAAAAAACGAACTATTTCCTTAAATCTTCTATTATATTTTTAATTTAAAGGTCTGCTATTATATTTTGGGTCCATAATTCATTTTTTTTGTAACGAATTCTACTATTTGGTTGATAATTTAATTATTTGATTGAAAATTGAACCACATTCTACTACTTGGTAAAAAGTCATCTTTTTGGTAAAAAATTAAACTGATTTGTTTATCGTTTGTTTTTTTGTATCGAAAATTCATTTTTCTTGGTTGAAAATTCCACTTCTTCTGAAAGATTCATCGTTTTGGCTTGAAAACGCAACTTTTTTCAGTTGCGGTTTAATTTTTTCGTTTGAAAATTTGATCATTTGGTTGAAGATTCATTTTCGTAGGTTGAAAATTCAACTATTTATTTACAAATTCAGTTATTCATTCATTTAATTATTCAATTATTACAAGTGTTATGTTGGAAATTAAACTATTTTCTTAAAAGTAATTTTTTTTCGTTGAAAGTTAATTCCTTTTTAAACTCTACTATCTTATTTTTGGTCCAGAATTATTAATCTCTTTTTTTTAATTTCTACTATTGTTCTACTATTATTTTGTTGAAACTTCAACCAGTTTCTTGAAAAGTCATCTTTTTGGTTGAAAGTTAATTTTTTTCATTTGAAAAGTCTACTTTTATGTTTTTGGTTCAGAATTTACCTCTTTATTTTTAACAATTCTACTATTTGGTGAAAATTGTAATTGTTTTGAAGCAAATTCATCTTTTTTGTTAAAAAATCATCTGTTTTGGTCGAAGTTCCAATTTTTTTTTTTTAAATTCATCATTTTGGATTAAAAGTCCATCTTTTGGTAGTTAACAGTTGATTCTTTTCAATTTAAAAGTTTACTATCATAGTTTTGGTGCAGAAATAATCTCTTTTTTGGTTAAAAATTCAACGGTTTTGTTAAAAATTTAATTCTTTTTTTGATGATTGAACTATTTTCTTAAATCTTCTGTTATATTTTTAATTAAAAAGTCTACTATCATATTTTGGATCTAGGATTAATCTATTTCGGTTGAAAATTCAACTACAAGATTGAAAATCGAACATCTGTGTAAAAAATTTCTTTTATTGTTTGAAGATTGCAGTATTTTGTTGACCATTTTTTTTATTTATTTGAAAATTAAATTTCTCAAATAAAAATTTAGCTATTGCATTTTCAGCAGAACTTTTATCGTTTTTAGTAGAAATTTCAACTGTATGGTTGAAAATTAACTTTTTGTTTCATAATTTATATTTTCGAGTTTCAAAGTCTGCGAATTTTTTTTTTATGGAAAATTGAGAGATGAACTCGTTTATTTAAATTCATTTTATTTGAAGATTCTAAATTTCAGTTGGAAATCTAACTATTGTGTTGAAAATCTATTATTTTGTTGTGAAAAATTAATTTTTTCAAGTGAACATTTAACTACTCGATTTCTGGTTGAAAAGTTATCTTTTTGATAGGAAAATTCAACCATTTGGTTCAAAATACATATTTAATATATTGAAATTTCAACTGTTTTCTTGAAAATTTTCATATTTTGTTGAAAATTAATTTTCTTTGGTAGAAAATCGGGTTTGGTTGCAAATTCAACTGTTTTGTATTTAAAATTAAAATCTTTTTTTGGTTGAAATATCAAGTATTTAATTTTTCGTTGCGAATTCATCCTTTTAATTGGAAATCAAGCTACTTGGTTGAAAATTAAACTCCGTTATTTAAATTCATTTTTTCTGTTTTAGATTCATTATTTTAGTTGAAAATTTTACCAATTTGTTGAAAATTCATGTTCCTTTTGTGAAAAATTAGTTTTTAAAAGTGAATGTTAAACTGTTCGAATTCTGGTTGACTTATCTTTTTTATTGGAAATTTCAACTATTTAGTTGAAGTCTCATCTTTATTAGTTGAAAATAGAAATATTTGGTTGAAAATACATGTTTGTAGGTTGACAATCCAAATATTTTGTTGATAATTTAATTAGTTTGTCAAGAATTCAAATATTTGTTCAAAAGTTTTTTTTCTCGAAAATTCAACTACTTTTGGGTAGAAAAGTTCTTGGTTGAAAATTGAACCTCCTTTTAAAACATTCTTCTTTTTGACTAGAAGATCAACTATTTGGTTCAAAATGCAACTGTTTTTGTTGAAGTTTCATCTTTTTTATTGGAAAATTCGACCATTTGGTTAAAAATTCATCTTTAGTTGAAAATTCAACTTTTGTAAATATTTAATTTTTGTTTGAAATTTCAACCCTTTGTTTGAAAATTCATCTTTATGGTTTGAAAATTCACCTATTGAGTTAAAAATTCAACTACTTTATTCAAAAGTCATCTTTTTGAGGCGAAAATTCCACTGTGTTATTAAAATTCATCTTTTGGAATGAAAATTTATCTTTTATGAAAAAAGTCATATTTTTTGGTTGAAAATTCATTCTTTGTGGTTGAAACTTAATACCTTTTAATTGAAAAGTCGACTGTCATGTTTTTGTCTAGAATTAATCTCATTTGGTTAAAAATTCTTTACTATTTGTTTGAAAATTTAATTCTTTTGTTGAAAAATGGACTATGTTCTTAAATTTTCTATTAAATTTTAAGTTAACAAGTCTACTATTATATTTGGGTTTAGAGTTCATCTCTTTTGGCTAAAAATTGTACTATTTGGTTGTAAATTTAATTCTTGTGTTGAAAATTCAATTGTTGGATTGAAAATTCATCTTTTATTGTAGAAAATTTAATTATTTGTTTGAACATTAACTTTTTTCACGAAAATTTATCTTTCCGGTTTTAGAAATCAACTGTTTTCTAAAAAATGATTCTCTTTTAGTAGAAAATAAATATTTTGGTTCAAAATTCAACTAATTTTTATGAAAATGCAAAATATTTCGACTTGAAATCTTAATTGTTTCATATTTAATTTAAACGGTATCTAAATTAATTTTATTTAAAAGGATTTATTCCCCTATTTTCGTGGAAAGTCGCCCTATTCCTCCTGTTTTGAATGTATTTTAGGCTATGAAGTTTTTCTTAAATTTTTATTTTTTTTTTCAGGTTTTAATAATTGGAGGTGGACCTTGCGGTTTACGATCAGCGATCGAAGCCCAGTTGCTGGGAGCTAAAGTTGTTGTTATTGAGAAACGAGACAGAATGTCTCGGAACAACGTTCTTCATTTGTGGCCTTTCGTGATTCAAGACCTTAGGAGCCTGGGAGCTAAGAAATTTTTCGGAAAATTCTGCGCTGGGGCGATTGATCACATCAGCATTCGGCAACTTCAATGTATTCTTTTAAAAGTTGCTTTAATCCTCGGGGTCGAATTTCACGAGAACGTAAGCTTCGAGCACCTGATACCTCCTCCAGATAATCAGGAAGAAGGAAGTGAGTGTTTTTTAAATGAAAATTCTTATTTAATAAATAGATATTCATTTTTAAACTAGATACAGGGATCACAGTCAGTCCCTTATTCCCCTTTTCCACCTATTTTTCTCAAAATCCCCTATAATCCCTATATTTTAGAATTTTGTCCTATTTCCCCCCCTTTCTTGCTTTTTTGTTGAAGCTGCGATTAGTTTTGCAAGAATTATAAGAGACTCCAGGCCATTAATAAAGAAATTATGATTAGCTTTAAAAAAAACTGTGATCCAAAGAAAAAAAACAATCACAAATTGTCGACGATTTGCACAAAAAAAAAGAAAATCTAACATCAGGGTGCACAGTCTTCCCTTTTTTTTCTTAGTTTCCCCTTTTTCTTGAAATTTCCCGTTTTCCCCAATTCTCAAAAAAGTTCCCCTATTTCCCCTTTTCTCTTCAAATATACGATATTTGTAATTGTACCCAATAGAAGATAAACACATTTTAGTTGAAATGTACAAAGTTAAATACTCAATTAAAAAATGGAATATTTCAAATTCATCATCTGCAAATTTGAATGTTCTAACTTGAGCAATTTATAATTTTTTTAAATTTTCACTTGAAAACTTAGCTATTGTTGAAACTTTTTTTTTCGTTGAAAATTAATTTTTTTAAACTCACTGTGTTTGAAGATTGATCTTTTTTAGTCGAAAATTTAACTATTTTTTTGCAAGTTCAAATTTCGTTCAAAAGTTATATTTTTTGGCGGAAAGTTGGTTGAAAGTTTAACTATTTGGTTGAAAATATATTTATTTTCTTGAAAAGCTGTCTTTTGGGTTGATAATCAAACTCCCTTATTAAAAATTCATTTATTCAAACTGAAAATTGCAATTTTTGATTGAAAACTATTTTTTGTATTGGAAGCTTATATTTTTGAGTTAACAATTCAAATATATTGTAGAAAGTTCTTTTTTTTTGCTCAAAAATTCAATAATTTGGTAGAAAATTGGTTTTTTGATTTGACAATTATTTTTTTCAAATGAAAATGTAGCAATTCCATTTTTGGTTCAAAATTGATCTTTTTTATTTTGAAAATTCAAATATTCGGTTAAAAATTTATGTAATTTGTAAAAAATTCGTCATTTTTCAGTTAAAAATTCATCATTTCAGTTAAAGTTTTTTTTCGTTTGTTAAAAACTAGGTTTTTTAACTAAAAATTTTAATGCATTGTAGAAAATTCGTCTTTCAGGCTTCAACATTCAACAATTTGGGGGAAAATTCAGTTTTTTCAATTGAAAATTAATTTTTCGAAACGAAAATGTAACTATTCGATTTTTTGTTAAAAACTGATATTCCTAATTCAACAATTGAACTATTTTATTTAAAACTTATCTTATTTTTATTTTGGTTTTTTGGAAAAAAAATTTTGTCCTGAGTTAGGATTTTTGGGATTTCATATCTTTTTTGCTATTTTGGAACGTTACAAACACCACGAAAAAAATGTTTCTCATGAATAAAAAATGATAACATGTTTCTTTGGTTCAAGTTGAAGAAATTTCAGGTTCGAATCAATCCACAAAACATGTTTTAGTACGTTTAAAACGAATTTTAAATAAGGCAACATTTTTTGTTTGAATTATTACAATTTTCAATTCTAAATTTCAAAAAGTCAACTGAAGATATTTCTACTGAAGAGAGTAATTTTAAATTTACATTAAAAGTATCCAATTTTTAAAAATAAATTCTTTAATAGCCGAAATCATTGAAAAATCATTCGCAAAAAAGAAAAAAAGTCTTGACAATTGATATAACTTTTAATTTATTGATAAAATTTCATTTTATTCTCCTGTATAAAAAAGTGATGTAGCGATATGTCACGAAAATTTCGAAATTATTGTTGTTGAAAACCTGATTGGCTTTGGATTACTTGAAGTTAGTTTTTTTTAATGAAAAAAATAATATTCTTGAATAAGTATTTTAATATAAAATCAGAAAGTTTTGAAGAAGAGTTAAAATTTCTAAAAAATTTAGGTTTTGTTCGTTTTTTTTCACCGGAAATTAGAATTTTTAAACAAGTATCAGATTTCGAAAAAGATTTACAATTCTGAACGATTTTTTGTTATTTTAGTGTGTTTTGTTGAAAATTGTTAGTATTTTTAATGAAATATCAAATTTCAAAGAATATTTACCAATTTTCAAACAACTTTAGGTTATAATGGCGTTTTACGCCTGCAATTGATATTTTTAAACAATAATCATTTGTTTAAAATAATAAAATTTACAAATTTCAACAATCTCAGATTGTGTTAATGTTTGAACAATCTCGGATTGTGTTAATGTTTTTTGTCGGACATTGAATTTTTTATTGAAAAATCATAATGTTCCAAAGAAGATTCACAAGTTTCGAACAATTTTAAGGTATGTTGTTATTCTAGATCGACAATTGGTATTTTCAAACGTAAATCATTGAAATTTGGGAAAGATTTAGAATCTTTTGACAATTTTTGGTATATTATTGTTTTTTCGTCGGAAAATGATATTTTCAATAATATAAAAAAAACGTATATTTCAAACATTTCAAAAAAGGTTCACAACTTTATACAAATGTATTATATTTTATTTATTTAAAATTTGTATTCATTTATTTAAATTTATCATATTATTTTATTATATTATAAATAAATATACACAAATATTTTTCGCTGAAAATCTGTGTTTTTAATCAAAAAACATTAGATTTCAAAGAAGGTTTAAATGTTTAAATTTAAGATTGTGCTAACGTTTTTACCATTTTTTTGGTTAAAAATTGGTATTTAACATTTTTTAAATTATTAAATTTTTCAGATTATAATTCAGAGTCATTAAATACCAGAAATCGTTACATTTAATAAAAAACGCATTGGATTGCAAAGAAGATAACAAATTTTTCAACAATTTTTTATTATGTTCACGTTTTTAAAAGAGGATTTACAATCCTGAAGAATTTTTTGAAGATTCATCATATTAGTTGAAATTTTTTTTGTAGTAATATATTTTTTTAACTAAAAATTTAACTATTCTATGTTTGCTTGAAAACTGATATTTTTTAGTTCAAAATTCAGCTATTTGCTTAAAAATTGATCTTTTTTAGTTCAAAATTCAACCATTTGGTAGAAAACTGATCTTTTTTAGTTCAAAATTTAACTATTTGCTTGATAATTGATATTTTTAAGTTGAAAATTGGTATTTTTTAGTTGAAAATTTAACTATTTGGTTGAGGATTTATGTATTTCGTTGAAAAATCGTCTTTTTTGGTAGAAATTAATCTTTTTGGTTGAAAATTCAACTACGCCAGTTAAAGATTTACCATTTTATTTTAAAATTCATCTTTTGGGTTTCAAATTTAACTATTCCAGTTAAAGGTTCATAATTTTAGTTGAAAATTCATCAGTTTGGTTGAAAATTTGTATTTTTTTTTTTAATGAAAATTCATGTAATTTGTCGAAAAATCGTACCTTCTTGTTTGAAAATTCATCTTTTTGGATGAAAATAAAACTAATTGGTTGTAAGTTAAACTATTTTGTGAAAAATTCATCTTCTTGTTTTAAAATTCACCTAAATTCGAAGAATAATTATTTTAGTTGAAAATTCATTTTTTACGGAAAATTAATTTTGTGAACTAAAAATTTAACTATTTTGTTTGACTGAAAACTGATCTTTTTGAGTTCAAAATTCAACTATTAGCTGGAAAATTGATGTTTTTTAGTTGAAAACTAAACAATTCGGTTGAAAATACAACTACTTGCTCGAAAGTTATACTCTTTTTTTTAATTTATCTTTTTCGTTTAAATTTTGATCTATTCCAATAGAAGATCCATTATTTTGGTTGAAATTTTATTTTTTTTTTTTGGGTGGAAAATTTATTTTTTTTCAACTAAAAATTTGACTATTCCATTTTCGGTTGAAAACAGATATTTTTTAGGCCAGAATTCCACTATTTGGTTAAAAATTAATCTTTATGAGTAGAAAATTCAACTATTTGGTTGAGAATCCATGTATTTTGTTGAAAAATCATCTTGTTTTGGTAGGAAACTAATCATTTGGATTAAAAATTCTACTATTTGGTTAAAAATTCATCTATCTGGTTGAAGATGTAATATTTTCACTTGAAATGTTAAGAATTTGAAATGGTTCAAGTTGAATTTAATATGTAACCCATATTAATTTTGCCAAAATATGCACTAAATTTTAAGTATGGGAGGATAAAATAAAAATTTGTTTAAATTATTATTCAAATTCATAGACTTTAGAGACAAATTCAAGAAATGATGAATTATGTTTTCAGTATTATTTAATTACCTAATTTAATCGATGGTGCTAATATATTTGAGAATATCTCGTAATATAATTTGTCAAAGCTTTCTCAATTAAACATGTTAATTTAAACCTTAAAAATTGAAAAAAAAACATTATTTATAATAAACACGCGAAACTTTATACATATTCCGAGTTGATTGTTAAAAATGCGAAATATTTGAATAACTGCGTACTATGAAAAATGAGACCCGAAAAAAATCTGAAATTCAGGAATTTTTTCCCAGTATTTGAGTAGACGTCGTGGTAAGGCAAGAAAATTAATAATCAGGCTCGTGTTTGTTTTCGATTTTAATAAAATTTGTGGCTTTTTATAGAAGCATTTTTAAAAGAAAAAAATTGCCCTTTCTTAAAAAAAATTCGCCTATTTTCCCTGCAATTGAACTGTTGAACATATGAAATATAGTATAAACTCGTAAAAGTTCTTGTAGATATTTCTAAATATCTCTTCTACTTTTCAGAAATCGGCTGGAGAGCAAAAACAACTCCCAACGATCATCCGGTCTCCCAATACGAATTCGACGTTTTGATCGGTGCCGACGGAAAAAGAAACACTTTGGAAGGTTTCAGACGCAAGGAATTCCGAGGAAAACTAGCAATTGCCATCACAGCCAACTTCATCAACAAAAGAACCGAAGCTGAGGCGCGAGTCGAGGAAATAAGTGGAGTGGCATTTATTTTTAATCAAAAATTCTTTAAGGAATTGTACCAAGATACGGGTATCGACTTGGAGAATATCGTTTATTATAAGGACGACACACATTATTTTGTAATGACCGCGAAAAAACATAGTCTCATCGATAAAGGCGTTATTCTTCAGGTAAATTACTATAAAAATTCGAGACATTTATCCTATAAAATGTAAAATTGAAGTAATTGAATCGTTTTTGGTTTTTGCTTCAGGATCATGCTGATACCGCAAAATTACTCGCGAAGGAAAATGTCGATCGTGAAGCGTTAATGCTTTACGCGAGAGAAGCAGCTGATTTTTCCACAGAATACCAGATGATGGATATGGAATTTGCGGTCAACCATTACGGACAACCTGACGTGGCTATGTTTGATTTTACATCAATGTACGCGGCGGAAAATGCTAGTCGAATTCTAGAACGACACGGGCACAGACTTTTTATGTCTTTAGTCGGTGATAGTCTCTTGGAGGTACGTTTAATGAATTAATTACATTTTTAAATTAGGTTCGCTTTCCAGGTCTCGGACTCACCACACTATTAACACTATTTAACACTTTTTTTTAACGACGACACTATTTTGCTATTATTTCGATAAAAATGACACTAAATACCCTATTTTCTCTTAATTGTCCGCTAATAAAACTATTTATTTACTTTTCCTTGAGAAATATTTCTGAATTTCTTCGCTAATTGGTTAAAATAAGAAATAATTTTTAAATGAAGGAAAAACGAAATTTTAACTAAAATTATGGATAAGAAAAATGATTTTAAAGTTATGAATTTGTAAGAAAGTAGGTTCAACTGGCAAGGAAGAAGTTTAATTTATAATCTAGAAAGATGAATTTTCATCGATTAATATAATAGTCGATATTTCATCAAATAAGTATTTTAATTAAAAATAAAAATACAGTTGAATCTTTAAACAAAAAAATTTATTTTCTACAAAAAAAGACGAAATTTCAGAAAAATACATGAATTTTCAACCAAATTAATTAATTTTTTAACCAAAACAGATAAATTTTCAACAAGAAAGTTAATTTTCAACCAAAAATGGAGTAGTTTGCAATTGAAAAAATAAATTTTCAACAAAGAAGTCGATTTTCCAATTAAAAAGATTCATTTTGAACTAAAAAAAACTCATCTTCAGCTAAAATGATGACCTTTCAACTCAAAAAATGAACTTTTAAGAACTTGGATCAACTTTCATCCAAGAAGTTGAATTTTTAACCTAGAAAGATGAATTCTCAACGAAAAATGTAATAGTAGATATTTCAAAAAATTAGTATTTTAATTGAAAATAAAAAAACCGTTGGATTTAACCAGCAAAGATTAATTTTCAACCATACAGTTGAATCCTTAAACAAAAAAATTTATTTTCTAACAAAAAAGACGAATTTTTAGAAAAATACATGAATTTTCAACCAAATAGATTAATTTTTCAACCAAATAATAAAAATTTTAATTAAAAAAGATGAATTCTTAACCGAAAATAGTTGAATTTTCATCCGAAAATATGAATTTTCAACATGAAAGTTAATTTTTAACCAAAAATGGAGCAGTTTACAATTTAAAAAATAAATTTTTAACAAAGAAGTCGATTTTCCACTTAAAAAGATTCATTTTTAACTAAATAATCAAACTTTTAACTAACGAGATGAATTTCAAACAAAAAAAGTAATAATTGATATTACAAACAATAAATATTTTTATTTTGAATAAAAAACGGTTGGATTTTCAATTAGGAAAGATTTTTGAGTTAAGAGAGAGAAAAAATGGCAACCAAATTATTGAAATGTTTCAAGGAAATGGGCTAACTTCCTACAAAATAGTGGAATTTTCAAGACGAAAATATGAATTTTCAACTAAATAAATCAATTTCTAACCAAGAAGACTAAGTTCTTATAAAACTGTTTAATTTCCAACCCGAGAATATAAAGTACCCACAAAAAAAAGTTAAATTACCACCAATCAGTTGAATTTTAAACAAAATAGTTCAATTTTCAGTTAAAAAGTTAATTTTGAACTAAAAAAAAACTCATTTTCAGCTAAAATTATGAACTTTCAACTCGAAAAATGAACTTTTAAGAAAGCGGGTCAACTTTCATCCAAGAAGTGGAATTTTTAACCTAGAAAGATGAATTCTCAACGAAAAATGTAATAGATATTTCAACAAATTAGTATTTTAATTAAAAATTAAAAACCGTTGGATTTAACCAGCAGACTAATCTTTTATCAAATTGTTTTAAACCAAAAAGTTGAATGTTCAACAAAATAGTTGAATTGCCAATTGAGAAAACTTTGTTAGTCAAGAAGGAAAAAAATGCAATCAAATTGATTAAATTTCAAGCCAAACAGACACATTTGTAACAAAACAGTTGAATTTTTAATTAAATATTTAAATTTTTAACCTAAAAGATAAATTTTCAACCAAGAAGATTAATTTTCTACCAAAAAAGATGAACTTGTAACAAAATACTTTTATCCTCTACTAAAAAAGATTAATTTTTATTCAAGAAGTTCCAGTTTTAACCCAAAAAATTGATTTTACACGAATAAAAGACGAATTTTCAATAAAATACATAAATTTTCGACCAAATTGTGGAATTTTCTAGCCAAAAAATACGAGTGTCCACGAAACAAGCATATTTTTCAACTTCTTCACTAATTGGTTGTCGGGGGAGGGGGGGGGGGAGAGAGATATTGTTTCTTATAAATTAATAAATTAGTTTAATTTTCAACGAATTCAGTCGAATTTTCCACAAGGCAGTTAAATTATCTGTTAAAAAAAATTAATTTTTAACATAAAAAGAAAAAAAAATCAACTCAAATCATGGATCTTGACGAAAAATGTACTAGCTGGTATTTCAACAAAAAATATTTTAATTAAATATAAAAAACAGTTGGGGTTTAACAACAAAAAGGATTTCTCAACAAAATATTTGAATCTTCCACTGAAACTGATTAATTTTCAACCAGACAGTTGCATTTTTAAAACAATAAATTAATCTTCTACCATAAAAGAAGAATTTTAAACAAATTACATAAATTTTCAACTAAACAGTTGAATTTTCAACCCAGGAAATTGAATTTCTTCCAAAAAGAAGGAATTTAAACAAAATATCTAAATTTTCAACAAAAAGAAAAATGAATTTTCAACACATAATATTAATTTTCTACCAAAAAAGGATGAATCCTCAACAAAATACATCAATTTTTAAGCAAATAGTTGAATTGTCAACGAAAAAGATTAATTTTTTACCAGAAAAGACCAATTTTCAACAAATCACATACATTTTCAAGTAAAAATAGTTTGAACAATGGATGTTATGTAGCAAATAGTTGAATTGTGAACCAAATTTTTGAGCTCTCAAGCCAAAATGACGAATTTTCTACAAAACAGTTGAAATTTTCAACCTGAGAATATGATTTTTCAACAAAAAAGTTAATTTTCAACCACTCAGTTGAATTTTTATTAAAAAAGTTAAATTTTCAGTTGAAAAAATTAATTTTTAACCAAAAAAGAACGAATTTTCAACTAAAATTATGGATGTTTACCAAAAAATGTAATAGTTAATATTAAACAAAAAATAATAAAAAATAAACGTTGAATTTAACTAACGAAAACGAATTTTCAACACAAACGATTCATTTTCTACAATAAAGGTTGAATTCTCAATAAAATACATGAATTTTGAACCAAAGAATTAAATTTTCAACCATCAAGATTAATTTTCTTTCAGAAAAGACGAATTTTTAACAAAATACATAAATTTTTAAACACAAATACTTGAATTTTCATCCAGGAAGATTAATTTTCTACCAAAAAGACGAATTTTTAACAAATTACATTAATTTTTTTTTTTTTTATAGTATTTTTAACTAAACACTTTAATTTTTAAACTAGAAACAGTTAAATTTTGTATCATATAATTGAATAATTGAATGCAAAAATTATCATTTTCAACCAATCAGTTGAACTTCCAATAAAATAGTGAAATTTTTAGTTTAAAGAATTAATTTTCATCAAAGAAAAGAAATTTTCAACTAAAATTATAAATCTTCAACCAACAAAATTTGGAGAAAGTTGTTTGTTGAATTTTCAACGGAATTATTCAATTTTGAATCAAATTATAAAGTTTTTTACCGAAAAAGGCGAATTATGAATAAAAAATTTAATAGTAGACTTTCAACCGAAAAGAATGAACTTCCAACCAAAAATAGTTAGATTTTCTTATTGGGTTCTATTAATTCAGTTCGCATTTAAATGAAAAAACGAGGAAAAGCGAGAAATAAGGAAAAGTCTAAAGCCTGCGATAAATAAATAGGATTTTTTTAAATTTATAGACTAAAGAATAACATTTTAAATAAACATTGAAGTTCATTTTTAGTATGTACTTCAAAAATATTTGGTTAGAAAACTGGATATTTTGCTTCAAAAATAAAGATCATTTTCCACTGCACACTGTAAATTCAGACTGCACATAAACTTAATACTTGAAAAATATTATAACACTATTTGGACACTATTTTTTTCAAATTTGTGACACTATTTACACTATTTTTTATCTCTGAAGTGAGTGCGAGGTCTGAGTTTCTATAATTCATCGTCAGTTTTGTGATTAACGATTGTATCATTATTGCAGCCGTTTTGGCCGACCGGATCCGGATGTGCAAGAGGATTTTTAAGCTCTCTTGATGCTTGTTGGGCCATCAAGGGATGGGGCGCTAATTTAAATCCTCTGGAAGTTCTTGCTGAGCGAGAATCCATATACAGGCTTTTAGGCCAAACGACACCCGAAAATCTCAACAGAGACTACGCTGCCTATACTTTAGACCCACACACCAGGTCAATTTCTTTTTCATCTTTCAAGCGAATTATTCTGAACTATTTTCAGATGCTGTCCTCTAATTTTAAACTTCAAGTACTGGCTATTTTTTAAAATAAAATTAATTTTTCTTTAAAGGTATCCGAACTTGAATATTCATTCAGTAACTCCGATTCAAGTACGAGGTCTTTTAGAAACTGATGACCCGGAAAATATCAAACAACCACCTGTTCATTCGACAATCGATGTTCCTAAAAAACGTCGCAGGAGAGGTGAGAATTTTTCCATTTATTATCCAATTTCTGTTATTTACTTTCCAGATATTTTTTTCTGATTCGGGCCTGTCCATAAATTACGTTACCAATGCAGAGAAATTAATTTTCAAACAAAATAATGAATCCAACAACAAAAAATTAATTTTCAACCCAATAGTTGTATTTTGAATCCAAAAGATAAATCTTCTACAAAAACAAGACAAATTTTTAACAAAATAAATGAATTTTCAACAACATAGTTTCAACCAAAAAAATTAATTTTGACAGAATACATGAATTTTTAACCAAATTTTGAACTTTTAAAGGAATTTTGATCTAATGGTTAAATTTTCGACCAAAGAAATGAATTGCCAATCAAAAAGGTGAATTATTATTATATTGAATAGTCACCAAGAAGATTAATATTCTGCCACAAACGTAAAGTTTTAACATAATACAGAAATTTTCAATCAAACAGTTGAATTTTCAACCTTAAAGAAGAAACATTTTCAACAAAATAGTTATATTTTTAAGCAAAGAAATGAATTTTTAACTAAAATAATTAACCGGGAACCAAACAAATTATTTTTTTTTATCAAGAAAAGATCAACTTTCAGCAAAATAGATGAATTTTCAACAAAATAGTTAAATTTTTTATCAAACAGATGAATTTTCAACAAAGAAGATTAAACCTGTATATAAAAAGGTATATTTTCAGCATAATAGGGAATAGTTGAATTTTCAGTTTAAAAAAATTAATTTTCAATAAGAAAAAAATAATTTTCAATCAAAAAAATTAATTTTCTACGAAAAAAGAATAATTTTTAAAAAGTACATAAGTTTGCAACCAAATTTCGAATTTATAAAGAAATTTTTAACCTAATAATTAAAATTTCAACCAACGAAATGAATTTTCAATCAAAAAGGTCAATTAGTCACCAAGAAGATTAATATTCTACCATCAAAAAAAGTTTCAACAACATACAGAAATTTTTAATTAAACAGCTGAATTTTCAAGTAAAGAAGGTAATTGTTAAACAAAACATGCAGTAGTTAAATTTTCATTTAAGAAATTAATTTGAAACAAAAAAAAAACATATATTCTGCCACGAAAGACAAAGTTTCAACAAAATATAGGCATTTTTGACCAAATAACTGAATTTTCATATGAAAACAATAAATGTTAAACAAAACATGGAATAGTTAAATTTTCAGTTGAAAAAATTCATGAAAAAAAATGATTTTTCAACAAAATAGTTTAATTTTTAAGGAAAAAAATTAATTTTTAACTAAAATAATGAATCTTCCGCCAAAAAGATGATTATACAACGTATTCAAATCTTGTACAATTTTCTGTAAAATATATAACAAAATGTTGGAAAATGATCCGAGTTTTTTTTCTAATGAAGTTCTAGTTCTTTAATTGATTGTTGAATGGTTATCTTTCTCAATTATGATATCATTCAGTTTACAATGCGTAATTCGTAAATCTTTCACTTAAAAATGTTCCATTTTAAATTTTAACTTCTAAGCGTAAATTTTTCATTTGAAGAATTTAAAAAAACAGTTTTAAAGATTTAAAAAATTAAAAATTTGAAGCGTTTGTAATCGACAATGTTGGATAAATAACCATTTTAGTTGATCAACTGTGAATATAAATTATAATGAATTTTAAAATTGAGATGTACATTAAGGATTGAAAAGTGAATAATAATTGATTTTACAAGACGATTCGAAATCAGTTTAAAATTTAAGAATTTCCAGATTTTATCGTTAAAGTTTAAACTGTTTCAATTGGAAGGTCTTAGTAGTTACAAAAATGTAAACGTTTCCGTTCAAAAATTCCTACTTCTTAATTATAATAATGAGGCTTGAAAATAAATAAAAAATCATAGTTCTTCGTCGTTAATGGGTTAAGATTTTTAGAAAAATTGGGGAATGACTTTTTATTTTGAAAAATTAATTTAAAAAGAATATTTAAAAAGATTTTCAAAACTGTCAAAAATGAATTCGGAAGATTTTTAGAAAATATTTTTAATTTTGCGGGATTTAAAAAAATTGTGGGAAGAATTCAAATCATTATAAAAGTTGTTCAGAAGTTCTGAAAAATCTTCTGATTTATGAAGTGTTTAATTTCTAAGAAAAATGCTTTATTAAAATATCATCTTTTTGGTGGAAATTTCAGCATTTATTTTTGAAAACAATGTTGTTTAAAATTTAACTGTGTCCTAAAAGAATCGTATTTTTGGCTTTAAAATTCAACTATTTGGATGGGCATGGAACTATTTGGATGAAAATTGATTTCTTTGTTGAAAATTCATATTTCCTTAACTGCAAATTCAACTAATCCTTTTTTTTTAATAGATCTTTTTCAGTTAAAAATTTAACTGTTTGGTTGAAAGTTGATCGTTTAGATGGAAATTGAACTGTTTGCTGGGAAATTCATGTATTTTGTTAAAAATTCGTTTTTTTGGTAGAAAATTAATCTTGTTGGTTAAAAAACATCTTTTTGGTTGTAAATTCAACTATTTGGTTGAGTGCTGTATTCTTTTATTGAAAATATTTATTTTTTGTGGAAAATTCAACTCTTTTGATATAAAATTAAACTATTTTGTGAAAAATTAACTATTTATTTGAAAATTTAACTGTGTGGTAGAAAAATGCATTTTTTTGTTGAAAAATCATATTCTTGGGTTGAAAATTCATCTTTCTTGTCATCTAAAAAATTCACCTTTTCGGCTTGAAAATTCAACTATTTGTTGAAAATGCATTTTTGTACGTTGAAAATTCTAATATTTGGTTAAAATTTTAACTATTTTGTTGAACTGTTTTTTTTAATTCATATTCTTGATTGAATATTAAACTATTTTGGTAGAAAATGCAACTATTTGTTTAAAAATTAAACTATTTATTTGAAAATCTATCTTTTTGGTAGAAAATGAACTTTTTGGTTGAAAAGTCATATTTTCGGATTGAAAATTCAACTTTTCTGTAGATAATTCGCCTTTTTTGCTTCAAAATTCATACATTTTGTTGAAAATTAGTCTTTTTTGGCTAAAAACTGAACTACTTTGTTAAAAACTCATTCTTAAAAAGATTCATGTCTTTTGTTAAAAATTTAACTATTCCATTGTTGGTTGAAAATGTATCCTTTGTAAATAGAAAATTCATGTATTTGGTAGAAAATTATTTTGTTAAACTAAAAATTTAACGATTCCATTTTTAGGTGAAAAACTCATCATTTTATTTAAAAAATTGAACCATTTGGTTGAAAATTCATGTTGTTTTGTTGAAATTTCGTCTTCTGCTTGGGAATTTTCCAATGAATCTTAAGCATATTTTATTATTCTCTTAAACCTTTTATAATTCTTAAAAAACCTATTTTTTACGAAAGCTTCAAAAATCTACATTTAAAAATAATTTGAGATTTGTACAAGTTTTAAATTATTTTTGAATCGCTTTAAAAATTATAAATATCTCTTTAACTTACTCGAATTGTTTTTAAATTTTGTAATCTTGCTAAATTGCAATATTTTTCTATAAAATCTTCTACATTCTTTTTTTAAATTGATACAAATATATTTTAATTTTCTCTAAGAATTCATTTTTTAAATGAAAAATCATTAGAAGTTTTCCAATAAATCCATTTGTAGTTAAAAATGTATCCTTTATAAGTTGAAAATTCAACTATTTCGTAGAAAATGCATGTACTTGGTAGAAAATTCATCTTTTTGAGTAGGAAATTAATATTTTTGTTTTAATTTGTCTTTTTGGTTGACTCCAACTGGTTGAAAAGTAGTTTTTTTTTGGTTGAAAATTAATTTTTCAACTTGAAAATATAACGATTTCATTTTTGGGTTTGAAATTTATCTTTTTCAGTTAAAATTCAACTATTTGGTTGAAAATTCAACTGTTTTCTTTAATCCATATTTTTTGGTCGAAAATTCAACTGTTTTATTTAAAATTTGTCCTTTCGGATTGAAGATTCCTCTTTGATGGTAGAAATCTTTCTTTGTTAGCAATTCAACTTTTACCTAAAAAATTCGTCGTTTTGGTTTGAAAATTCAACTTTTTGATTGCAAATTCAACTGTTTTGTTAAGGTCTTTTTTTTGTCGAAAATTCAACTGTTTTTGAAAAAATATTCCTTTTGGATTGCAAATACATATTTCTGTGGTAGAAAACTAATATTTTTTGTAGAAAATCAACTTTCTTTCAAAATTCAACTGCCTTCGAAAAATTTATTTTTCTTCTGTCTTAAAAATGTAACTATTTGGTTAAAAGGTCAACTATTTTTTCGAAAACTTGTCTCTTTTATCTGAAAGTTCAACTAGTTGTTAATTTAATTGTTGGATTAAAAAATAATTTTCTGTTTTTACAATTTTGTCTATTTGCGTTAAAAATTGAACTATTTGATTGAAAATTTAACTGTTTTTGGTTTATTTTAATCTTTTTTGTTTGACAATTCGACTGTTTGGTTGAAAATGTACCTTTGTATGTCGAAAATTCAATTATTTCGTTAAAAAATCAATTATTTTGTTAAAGTTATTTTTTTTTCGGAAAATAACTTTTTTGTTAAAAATTCGTTCTTTTGGATTGCAAATTCATATTTCTGGTGTAGAAAACTAATCTTTTTTTCTAAAAAATGAACTTTTTTCAAAATTCAACTGCCTTTGAAAAATTTATTTTTCTTCTGTCTTAAAAATGTAACTATTTGGTTAAAAGGTCAATTATTTTTTCGAAAAGTTGTCTCTTTTGTCTGAAAGTTCAACTAGTTGTTAATTTAACTGTTGGATTAAAAAATAATTTTCTGTTTTTACAAATTTGTCTATTTGGGTTAAAATTTCAACTATTTGATTGAAATTCGTTCTTTTGGATTGAGAATTCATCTTTTATGTTTGAAAAGTCATCTTTCTTGGTAGAAAATCATCGTTTGTTTGAAAATTCAACTATTCTGTTGAAAATGCAATATATTTCGACTTGAAATCTTAGCGAGAGGGTAAAAAATTGCCCAAAATTGGTAAGGGACTGTACTTAAATTACGTAACAGTTCAAAGGGGGGGAGGGGGTCGAGACATTTTGTTACGATTTGTTACGGCAAGTGGGAGGAGTCCTTCACTCATGTACGTAATTTTTGCAAATTCGCAAAAAATTCCTTTTGAAGATTATCTTTTTAGTTATAAATTTTATTATTTGGTTGAAAATTTATTAATTTCCTTAAAAAGACAT
>CAKNXH010002314.1:24024-40938 GCA_932178445.1 Andricus quercusramuli
GGGGGGGGGGTCTCAGAGAGGGCCCATGATCCGTTACGTAATTTAAGTACGTCCCCTAACGTAGTTTAGAGACGGTCCCTACTCTCTGATTCATCTGTCTTAATTGACGATTTGCAATTAAAATTTTTTGCTTCGAAACAGATACTCAAGTACATCCAGACACGTTGCTTCACTGGTTACAAAAACAGGTGGCTCTCTACGATTCAGTTCAAATAGTCGACATGGGTGTTTCTTTCAAAAATGGCTTAGCCCTGTGTGCCATCATCCACAGATATCGGCCTGATTTGATCGACTTTCAGTCTATAAAAGCCGAAGAAGCAGCTGAGAATAATCAACTCGCTTTCGACATCTTGGAGAAAGAACTCAGCATATCTCCTGTAATTTATCATCTTTAAATCCAAGTTCTCATCATACAAACTCAATTAATCTTCATTTTTATAATTAGAATTTTCATTTTAGATAATGACTGGCGAAGAAATGGCAGCCTGTGATGTACCTGATAAACTAGTAATGTTCTCCTACTTGACTCAACTCTACGAAGCTTTCCGAGGAGAAATTCCTCACATCAAGCATCCTAAATTGGTAAATTTTTTAGAAAAGTAATTTTGAGTACAAAGTACAAATTTCGTATAACTATTTATTCGTTAAAAGTTTTTTAACACTTAAATTCAGGCTGAAATTAGATTCTGAGATCTGAGAACAAGGAAATAATTATTATCAGGTTGTTTTTAAGGTTGTATAAATATAATTTTTCTATAATTCTTGAGAAAATTGAAATATATTTTTGAAAATTTCAAATGTGTCGGAAAAAGATGTAGAACATTTTAAAGACATTTTTGTTTTGTTTTAGTGGGGTTTACAATATATTGGGAAAAATTCGAGTCGGCTTAAAATGTATTAAGGTCTTTTAGAAGTTTAGAAGAAACTTGAAAATATTTTATAAATTTTCGGAAATCTTTTCAAGTTACATTTTTTTTCGTAAAACTTAAAAAAAAAATAATTTTTAAATGCCTTAAAATCTTCCAGATTCTTTTTTGAAAATCTTTTTAAATATTCTTTTAAAATTAATTTTTAAAAATAAAAAATCATAAAAAAAATTGTCTAGGAATATTAAAAAGCTTCCTTCTTCAAAATTTTCAAAAATCTACTTTTTTTTAATTTAGTGTTTTCCAATTTTTTTTTTTAATTCTTTTCAGAACTTCTAATCTTCCAAATATTTGTTATGATTATTCGAATTTGTTCTAAAACTATTTTAAAATGAAAAAATTACCTGAAAATTTTCCAGATTCTTTTTGGAAAATCTTTTTTAATTTTTTGAAATGTTTTAAAATATTCTTTAAAAATTAATTTTTCAAAATAAAAATCAATAAAAATTTTCGTAGGAATTTGAAGAAAAATTAACATTTTCTTGAAACCTTTCAAAATTTGTCTTAAAAATTCTGTGAAATCTTCAAATTAAATTACATTTTTTTAAATCTTCTCCAAACTTCTTAACTTTCCAAATATTGCAAAAAATTTGAATTTATCTTGAAATTTTTTAAATTAAAAAAATATCTTTAAAATCTGCCAGATTCTTTTTTGAAAATATTTTTAAATGTTTTTAAATCTTTCTAAATATTATCTTGAAAATAATTTTTCAAGATGAAAAATCATTCAAAATTTTTTTAGGAATCTAAATAAAATTGTATCATTCTATTGAAATCCTTCAGAATTGTTAAAACCCCTTTTTATCGAAATTTTCAAAAATCTACATTTTCTTCAAACTTTGGTGTATTCCAATTTAATTTTTTTTAATTCTCTTCATAACTTCTAAATCTTCTAAATATTTTTTAAAATCATTCGAATTTTTCCTGAAACTTTTTAAAAATAAAAAAAATTGCCTTAACATCTTCCAGATTCTTTTTTGAAGATCTTTTTTAATGTTTTGAAATCTTTTTAAATATTCTCTTAAATTTAATTGTTCAAAGTTTCGTGAAGTCTTAAAATTAATTTTTTTCTATCTTTTCAAACTTTCTAAACCTGTTAAATACGGTTTAAAATTATTCAGATTAAAAAAAATGTGTTTAAAAATGAAAAAATTACCATTACACTAGTATACAATTATCTTCCAGATTCTTTTTTGAAAGTCTTTTGAAATCGTTTGAAAAAATTTTCATTCGAAATCTTCAAAAATCTATATTTTCTTTTAAATCTGTTGAAATCTTTTCAAGTTTAAAATTATTTTTTCAAAACTTCTAAATATCTCTTCAACTTATTCGATTTTTTTCTAAAATTTTCTAATTATGCAAAACCTAAAAATTGTGCTTTAAAATATTCAACATTATTTTCCGAAATTGTAGAAAAGCATTTGAAGTGTGTTAGTATCTTCTTAAATATTTTCTTCAAATTAATTTTTCAATATAAAAAATCAAGAACAATTTTTCTAGAATCTTAAAAAAATATATTTTCTTAAAGCCTTCTCAAAATTCTAAAACTTTGAAATATCTTTTGAAATAATTCAAAGTTTTCCTAAAAAAATTTTAAACCCTGCAATCATGAAAAATTGTTTTGAAAGCTTCAAAATTCTTTTTCGGCAATAATTGAAATCTTCAAAAACCTTAAAATTATTATTTAAAAATAAAACCTCAATCATTTAAAATTTTTCGAGAAATCTTATTGTCGGTACTACCGGTGTACCGAAAATAAAATTTTAATATAATAAAAAAAAATTACTCGGCAAATTAAGATATTCTAAATTTTTGTCAATAATTTTATTTTTCTCATCTCTGAAAGTGTGAAAAAGTTTACAAATAATAGTGTGGTAGCAAAATGTTAAGAGCAGAATTATTTACCAACATTAAAAAAAATTTACAATTAAAATTTTCTCTTTTATCAAGCATGTTTAGAAACATTCATAATTAAATTATTTCATGGAATAAAGTTACTTTTTTGGACATCTCGATTTACTAAATTGATTATGCAGAAAATTCGTCAACTTTATTATTTATAAATAAATGTAACCTCATTTAATATTTTCAAGGGGTTATTGGTAGAATCCTGTTGTCATTTTCAAAATATTTTGTCAAATTTTAAGAACAGAATTGTTGCCTTTATTATTTAAGAATAATTTACAAATTGAATTTTCTCTTTTAGAAATAAATTTTTACAATCAAAATTCCTCATTTGGAAATTGCGATTTACAAAATTCCAGAAAATTCAAAATAAGCTGAAAACATCCATTTTAGATAATTTCGTTCGACCAATTTTATAAGATAGGATAGGAAATTAGTCCTTCACCTAGATTCTTTAAATTAAGTTGTTTTTAATTAGAAAATAAATCTTTTTTCAGGAACCTGAGAAGGAGGAAAGGCCAACATTCTCAAAACAATTGAGACAGTTGACACCAGAACAGAAGGCTCATCTTATAGGTCGCATATCCAAGCAGGAAACGACTCGACCAAGACATTCGCGTGTTCGTCACGGCTACGAAAATTTTGTAGCTTCATCCGAAAAGAAAGTGGACGCTGCGAGCCGACGATCTAGAAAAAGGCGCAGCACCGAGAAAATGGGCGCGACTGTGGTAAGATTCCCAATTTATTATTTATTTGCTTTTTAAAAGAATCGGAATTTAGTTTCAAAACTTGAGTATTAAATACAAAATTTAGTCTCGCTGGCAGTCGATCGAAGCTATCTTGTGTCGAGGCATTTTCGTATCGCTGACATTCGTGTTCGTTGGAGTCGCTCTCACTCTAATCAAAGATCAAGTGGCTACATTTTAATTCGTCCAAGCCATACTACGCATGTTCAAAAGTCAGTTATTCTCTACATTTTTCTCCAGTAGGATTAGTTGGATTCTTGTTGCAGGCCTCGGATTCACCACACTTTTGACACTATTTGACACTTTTTTTTAGCGATGACACTATTTTGTTACTATTTGAATAAAAATGACACTAAGGCACAAGTTTTTCAAAATTGTCCAACAAGTAGTTGAATTTTCAATGAAAAAACGTAAATTCTCAACAACATTTATATTTGATATTTTACAAAGGAAAAGATTTTCATTTTAAATCGGAAACAGTTGAATTCAATAAAAAATAACTAATTTCCGACAAAAAGATGAATTCTTAACAAAATACATACATTTTTAACCAAGAAGATTATTTTTCTACCAAAAAAGTTGAATTTTAAAGAAATTACATAAATTTTCAAGAATCAATGTGATGTTAGTCCAACTTTATTTGGTTAATTTTTAGTTTATATTTTTTAAGAATTAATTTTCAAGACAACAAAAACGAATGTTCAACAAAATAGTTTAATTTTCTACCAAATTGTTGAATTTTCAAGTCAAAAAGACGAATTTTCTGCAAAACAGTTAAATTTTCAACGAAAATTTAATTTTCAATCAATCATTAGAACTTTCAACAAAATAGTTGAATTTTTATTTAAATACATTAATTTTTAACACAAAAAAACGAATTTTTCACTAAAATTATGAATCTTCAACCAAAACAATAACTTTTAAAAATGTAGTTCAAATTTTAACCAAGCAGTTGAATGTTCAACGAAAAAAAAAATGAATTCTTAACAAAACGTGTGATAGTTGATATTGTAACCAATAACAGATTTTTATTTTAAATCAATTACAGTTTAGTTGAACCAAAAAAGTTAAATTTTCACACAAAAATTAATTTTCAACACAGAAGTGTTCTTTTAATAAAAATTAATGAATTTTTAAGAAAATACATAAATTTTGAACCCAAAAATTAAAATTTCAACCAAGAAGGTTAATTTTCTTCAAGAAAACATGAATTTTCGATAAAATACATACATTTTTAACGGAATAGTTGAATATCCAGCCAAGAAGATTAATTTACTAATCAAAAATACCAATTTTTAATTAAATGGTTTGAACGATGAATCTGATGTTAGTCAACATTTTATTTTATTTATTTTTACTTTATATTTTGTTCGTTTCTAAAAAATGTTACCTTAATAGTTGAATTTTCAAACTAAAAAGGATTAATTCTTGACAAAAAATAGAGCTTTTAAATTTTCATTTAAAAGAAATAATTTTCAATAATAAAACTAATTTTCTACAAAGCAGTTTAGTTTTTAACCTGTGAATATGAATTTTTAACAAAAAAGTCAATTTTCAACCAAAAAAATTAACTTTTAAGGAAGTTGTTTGACTTTCTACCAAGGAGTTTAATTTTCAACGTAAAAATATGAATTTTCAATGAAACATAATAGTTAATATTAAAAAAAAAAGATTTTAGTACAAAATAAAAAACACTTGAATTTTACCAAAAAAAAAACAAACTAATTTTCAAAGAAAATGCTTAGATCCTTAACTAAAACAGATTAATTTTCAACCAATCAGTAGGATTTTTAACCAACGAATTTATTTTCTACTAAAAAAGATGAACTAAAAGAAAGAAAAAACTCAACAATGTATTTAAATTTTCCTACCGAATTATTGAATTTTGGAGCCGAAAATATGAATTTTCAACAAAAAAATTAATTTTTCACCAATCTGTTTAATTTTCAACAAAGTAGTGAAATTTTCATTGAAAAAAAATTTAACAACAAAAAACGAATTAAAAAAAAATACTTTTCACTTTCAATCAAGGAGTTGAATTATCAACCTAAAAACGTGAATTTTCAATGAAACAGGTAATAGTTAATATTTCTCAACAAAAAAAGATTTTAATTCAAAATAAATAATAGTTGGATTTTACCAACAAAAACTAATTTTCAACAAAATACACCTACAAAATAGTTGAATTTTCAACAAAAAAGTCCATTTTTAACCGAAACAGATTAATTTTTAACCAGGCAGTTGCATTTTTAATTAAAAAAGGTGAAATTTTTACAGAAATAAATTCTCTATCCAAAAATATGAATGTTCAGCAAAATAGTTCATACTATAAACTTTTAAGTTCGGAATACACATAAGTTTAATAATTTGGAAATTTTATCACACTATTAGGACACTATTTTTCAAACTTGTGACACTATTTACACTATTTTTTATCTCTGAAGTGAGTCCGAAGCCTGGGGTTGTGTAAAATATCAAAAATATTTCTCAACATCCGCGAATGTTGTGGAAGAAATTGATAAACTTTTCTCAATTTAGTAACAAATCAAACGGATCACAGTCGGCTCCCCCCCCCCCCTTTTTTTCTCAAAATACCCTTATAATTCCTATATTTGAAATTTTGGTTTTTTTTTCCTCTTTTTTTTTTTGAAGCTGCGACTAATTTTGACTAATTCTGTTGTTTAATATCCTAAATACGAAATTTTGAACATTAAATTTCAGAAAAATCGTAAAAAAAACCTTATTCGAATTGCGAAACATTCCTGCTTTTTAAATTTACATTGTCTAATAAATTATTGAAAATATTGTTCTGAATAAAACTTAAAATATATCAAAATATTAGGTTGAGTTATTTTTTTTTCATGGAAAATTAGAATTTTTAAACCAAAATCATCAAGATTCCCAAAGTCGAACAACTTCAGATTATGTTAGCGATTTAAACCCAAAAATGGGGAATTTTTATGAAAAATTGATAGATTTCAAACATTATTTTTTTTTTACAATTTACGTTTTTCGGGTTTGTTAGTTTTTTTTTTACCGGAGATTGGCATTTTCAACCAAATTAATTAGTTTTTGAAGTTCGGTTATTTTAACGTTTTTACCGGAAATCGGTTATTTAATATCATTTTCAACGAAAATTTACAATTTGGAGCAATTTCCGGTTTTTTATGTTAGAGTTTTTCATCGAAAATTGGTATTTTTAATTTTTAAAAAGTCATGAGATTTGATTTTTTAGATTATCATTTAGAGACATTAAACTCAGAATGTTTGTACAGTTTTAATTTTTTTGGTATTTTATACCGAAAACCGGTACTTACAATAATAAATCATTGGATTTAAAAGAAGATAACAAATTTTCTATCAATTTTGGGTCATGCTCGCTTTTTTAAAAGATAATTTACAATCTTAAACAATTTTGTATTATGTTGTGTTAGTGTTTTTCGTTAAAAATTGCTATTTTTAATTTAAAGAAATTACATTTCAAACATTAATTACAATATTTGAACAATAATCAATATAATCTATAATATTGTCTTAGCTTTTTTTCTATTATTTTAAATAATAGATACTATGCTATACAAACGTTTTGTATTCATTTAAATTCATTTTATATTTTAATTTAAAGATTGCGTGTGACAACAAAAAGCGTGCTCGCGTTTGTTTTCTAGTTTAGGGGAAACCTGCCTACAGTGGATAATCATTAATTAAGAGCACCAAAAAAAAATTTAGTTCATGCAAACGTTTATTATTTTACATATAATAGTATTTTTAAATAATGATTATCGACTGTAGGTTGCATTATCCACTGTAGGGAGGTTTCCCCTAATCAAATTTGTGATTTCTTATAGAATCTTATAGAATTTCTTATAGACAAAATTTTTTAAACAAAATACAGGAATCCTCAATTAAAACAGATTAATTTTTATCCAAACAGTTGCATTTTTAATACGAGTGAAAAAAATTGATTTTCCACAAAAAAGACGAATTTTCAGCAAAATAAACCTACAAAATAGTTACATTTTCAACCAAAAATTCAATTTTTACCCGAAACAGAATAATTTTTAACCAGGCAGTTGCATTTTTAATTAAAAAAGTTTTTTATGCATCTGGAAAAAATTAGTCGCAGTTTAAAAAAAAGGAAGAATAGATCAAATTTTCAAATATCGGAATTATAAAGGATTTTAAGAAAAATAGGGGGGGGGGGGGGAGTTAAATTTTCAGGAGGAATTTTTTAGGAGGGAGAGCACATTTTCAAGTGTTTTTTTTTGTACTAAAATCTTCTTTTTTAAATATTAACTATTATGTTTAATTGAAAATTCATATTTTTAGGTTGAAAATTAAACTCCTTGGTAGAAAGTCAAATAATTTCCTTAAAAGTTAATTTTTTTGGTTGAAAATTGACTTTTTTGTTGAAAATTCATATTCACAGGTTAAAAACTAAACTGCTTTGCAGAAAATTAGTTTTATTATTGAAAATTATTTCTTTTAAATGAAAATTTAAAAGCTCCATTTTTTGTCAAAAATTAATCCTTTTTAGTTTGAAAATTCAACTATAAGGTAACATTTTTTAGAAACGAACAAAATATAAAGTAAAAATAAATAAAATAAAATGTTGACTAACATCAGATTCATCGTTCAAACTATTTAGTTAAAAATTGGTATTTTTGATTAGTAAATTAATCTTCTTGGTTGAATATTCAACTATTCGGTTAAAAATGTATGTATTTTATCGAAAATTCGTGTTTTCTGGAAGAAAATTAATCTTCTTGGTTGAAAATTTAATTTTTGGGTTCAAAATTTATGTATTTTCTTAAAAATTCAATAATTTTTATTTAAAAAAAAAAATTTGATGTAAAATAAAATTCTGTTCTTGGTTACAATATCAAATATCACACGTTTTGTTAAGAATTCATTTTTTTTCGTTGAAAAATCCAACTGCTTGGTTGAAATTGAAATAAAATTTTTAAAAGTTAATTGTTTTGGTTGAAGATTCATCATTTTAGTGGAGAATTCATTTTTTTGTGTTAAAAATTAATGTATTTAAATAAAAATTCAACTATTTTGTTGAAAGTTCTAATGATTGGTTGAAAATTAAATTTTTTGTTGAAAATGTATCTGTTTTGCAGAAAATTCGTCTTTTTGACTTGAAAATTCAACAATTTGGTAGAAAATTAAACTGTTTTGTTGAACATTCGCTTTTATTGTCTTGAAAATTAATTCTCTTGAATAAAAATTTAAGTGCTCCATTTTTTGATTAAAATTGATATTTTTGTGTTAAAGCATTCAACTGTTTAGTTACGATTTTTTAGAAAAGAAAAAATATAAACTAAAAATTAATCAAATAAAGTTGGACTAACATCACATCCATTCTTGAAAATTAATGTAATTTCTTGAAAATTCAACTTTTTTGGTAGAAAATTAATCTTCTTGGTTAAAAATGTATGTATTTCGTTGAGAATTCATCTTTTTGTAGGAAATTAGTTATTTTTCATTTAATTCAACTGTTTCCGATTTAGAATGAAAATCTTTTCTTCTTTTCTTACATTTCCCAATTTTTGCTTAATACACCGGTATTTTTAAATAAAAAAAAAACTTGTTTCGAAGTAAAATTCCCCTAGTTTCCCTACAATTGAACTCCTGAACCACTGTGATCCCTGAAATCAGAGAAACTTTATTCTTAACAAAGTATTTATTGATGCGAGATGTTGAAAGTGCAATTTTTAACTCACCCCGATAACTAATTCATAAATTGTAAATAAACATGAAGGCGGAAAGGCAGAAGAGACTCGAGGAGATTGAAAAAAATCGAATAGAGCGTATGAAGAAGCGACAGTATCTAAGAAAAATGGCAACTCAGCAATTCTACAAAAGTATGCAAATGCTGGCAGCAAATGCGAAACGCGATAAGGAAGAACCTTTCGAAGATTATTCTATATTTTTGTATCGACAAACTGCTCCCGATTTCAAGGATAGAGTGAAAGATCTCGAGCAGAAAATACTTTACCCCGTAAGCAAAATATTGGGCGGTGTGAATTTTTCAAAATTTTTATAACAATTCTTAACTTGAATCGAGTGTTATTTGATTTTCACGCTCAAACTTAACCGTCGCTACATGATCGTCGATTGTATTTTCTGTATTTTCTGTGTTTATAATTCAACTGCGAGCATGAAAAAATGTCTTTTTATCGCTCTATTTTCATGAAAAGTTTGTTTTCCATGTCTAATAAATACTAATATGCAGCACTTTTCTGTCTAAGAAAGCTTCTAGCAGACAATATCAAAATAATCTCGCAATTTTCCAATTTAACAATCTGAAGATGTGCTTACAAGATATTATTACTTTTGTGCTAAAGGACATTATTTTTTAGGATCGAGAACCAAAAATGCATGCAGGTCTTCTGAGGGGAAATGGAGATGATGATTTCTCGGGGAGGATAAAAAATATCGAAGACAAATTGAGAGGAACGGCTTCGACTGACAAAAAACCCAAAGACCTCTTACGAGCTATTGGTTTGTAATTTATACTTTGTTTTTAACATCCTGATAAAAGCCGGGTGTCTATCCTACCTGGAAAACCTGGAATTGTCAGGGCATTTTTATATACCTGGAAAAACCTAGAAATGTCTGGCAATTTTTTTTCAAGGACCGGGAATTTTTCGAGAGCGTGATTAATTTTTTTTTTAAATTGAAATATAAAATTAAATAGTGATGATTCTTTATTTGTAAAAGTAGCTTCATCTTATTCTTTCAACTATTTTGTTGATAATTCGTTTTTTTTTGCGTGAAAGTTGAAAATTCATGAATTTTATTGAAAATTAATCTTAACTAAAAATTCATCTTTTTGCTTTAAATTTCAACAGTTTGTTTGCCATTTTTTCTCTCTCTTGACTGAAAAATCTTTCTCAGTTGAAAATTCAACTCATCTTTTTTGATGGAAATAAAACTACTATATTTTTTGTTCAGAATTTATCTTTTTAGGAATAAAAATGTAATTACTTGATTGAAAGTTAAACTCTTTTGTTAAACATAAATTTTTTTGGTTGAAGATTTGTCAATTTAATCGAAAATTCGTCTTTTTGATTGAAAAATGAGCTACTTTGTTGAAAATTTGTTCTCTATGGTTGAATTAAAATGTTTTTTATTAAAAATTAAAAACTTTTTCGGGTAAAATATAAACTATTACATTTTTCATTCGGAATTCATCTTTTTTGGAATGAAAATGTAATTATTTGGTAGAAAGTTGAACTCTTTTGCAAAAATTAATTTTTTTGGCTGAAAATTCATTATTTCAATGAAAAAAGTATGCCTTTGGTTGAAAAATGAGCTATTTTTGGAGAAAAAAAATTTCTTTAAAGTCTAAAATATTCTGTTGAAAATTTTGTTTTCAACTGAAAATGTAACTATTTGAATTGAGTATTCCGTAATTTTATTTAAAAATTAATCTTATTGGTTAATAATTAATTTTTCAAATGAAAATTAAACAATTCAATTTTTGGTTTACAATTTATATTTTTTATTTGAAAATTGATGTATTTTGTTGAAAAATCGTATTTTTTTATGGAAATTCAACTATCCCAGTTGAAGATTCGTCATTTTATTTAAAAATTCATCAGTTTAGTTGTAGATTCATCTTCTTTAGTTTTGTTGAATAGTCATCTTCTTGGTTTAAAATTAATGTATTCCAGTTGACGATTCAATCATTTTAGTTGAAAATTCATCATTTTCGTTGCATTTTTTTATATGGAAAATCATTCTTTTTTTAACTGAAAATTTAAATGTTTCATTTTTGGTTAAAAACTGATATTGTTTAGTTGAAAATTCAACTGTTTGTTTGCAAATTGATATTTTTTAGTTGAAAATCCAACTATTTGTTTGAGAAGTCATGTATTTTGTTTTAAAAAATCGTCTTTTTTGTATCAATTAATCTTTTTCGTTGAAAATTAATCTTTTTTGTTGAAAATTCAATTGCTCCTATTAAGCATTCATCATTTTATTCGAAAAATCATATTCTCGGTTTAAAATTTAACAATTCCAATTGAAGATTCATAATTCCAGTTGAAAATTCATCAGTTTGGTTGAAAATTGATCTTTTTCAGGTCAAAATTCAACTGTTTAGTTGAAAATTTGTGTTTTTTAGTTTAAAATTCAACTAGTGCATTGAAAATTCATGTAATTTGTTGAAAAAACTAATCTTTTTTTGGTAGAAAATTAATATTTTTATTTGAAAATTCATCTTTTTGGTTTCAAATTCAACTATTCTAATTGAAGATTCATAATTTTAGTTGCATTTTTTTATATGGGAAATCAATCTTTTTTAACTGAAAATTTAAATGTTTCATTTTTTGTTAAAAACTGATATTGTTTAGTTGAAAATTCAACTGTTTGTTTGCAAATTGATATTTTTAAGTTGAAAAGCCAACTATTTGTTTGAGAATTCATGTATTTTGTTTTAAGAAATCGTCTTTTTTGTATAAATTAATCTTTTTGCTTGAAAATTCATCTTTTTTGTTAAAAATTCAATTGCTCCTGTTAAGGATTAATCATTTTATTCGAAAATTCATATTTTCGGTTTAAAATTCAACTATTCCAGTTGAAGATTCATCATTCCAGTCGAAAATTCATCAGTTTGGTTGAAAATGTATCTTTTTTTCGCTCAAAATTCAACTGTTTAGTTAGAAATTTGTCTTTTTTAGTTTAAAATTCAACTAGTGCGTTGAAAATTCATGTAATTTGTTGAAAAAGCTAATCTTTTTTGGTAGAAAATTCATCTATTTGGTTTTAAATTCATCTATTCTAATTGAAGATTCATAATTTTAGTTGAGAACTCATCACTTCGGTTGAAAGTTGTTTTTTTTTTCCTAGTTGAAAATTCAAATATTTGGTTGAGAATTCATGTATTTTGTTGAAAAATCATTTTTTTTCGGTAGAAAATTAATCCCTTTATTTGAAAAATCAGCTATTTCGTTAAAAATGCATCTATCTGGTTGAAAATGCAATGTTCTCATTTGAAAAGTTAGAAATTTGAAGCGGTTTAAAATGAATTTAATTTAGTATCCACATTAATTTTACCGAAATATGCACTGAATTTTAAGTATAAGAGGATAAAATAAAATGTTGTTTGAATTATTATTCAAATTCATGAACTTGTCAGACAAATTCAAGATATGATTAATTATGTTTTCAGTATTATTTAATTATTTAATTAATCGATGGTGCTAATACTATATTTAAGAATATTGTGCATTATAGTTTGCCAGAGATTTCTGAATTAAACATCTTAATTAAATCCGTAGAAACTGAAAATAAATATATTTATAATAAACTCGCGAAACTGTATACATATTCCGAGTCGATTGTTCTAAAAAATGCAAAATATTTGAATAGCTAAGAGATATACTATGGAAAATTATACCTGGAAAAAACTTGAGATACTTGGGAAAAAGCTGGATTTGTCAGGAAATTTTTTTCGAGGATTTGAGTAGACACCCTGGTTTTTTAAATATATTTTTCGCATAAAATAATCTATATCTCTCTTATCCTTATGTTGATTAAAACTGCAATTTTTTGGTTAAAAATGAACTTTTTTGTTGAAAATTAATATTTTCTGATTGAAAATGCTGTCTTTTGGCTGGAATGTTCAACGATTTCTTTGACATTTTTTCCTGTCTTGGCTGAAAAATCTTTATTTGCTGAAAATACATCTCTTTGGTAGAAAATTAATAATTTCGGATTGAAAATTCAACTGTTTTGTAGAAAATCTGTTTGTTTGCAGATTGGCAGATTCATCATTTTAGTTGAATATTCCTCTCTTCGGTTCAAAATTCAGCTATTTAGTTCAAACCTATTTTACTGAAAATTAATCATTTTTAGTTGAAAATTAAATTATTCGTCTTTAAATTCGTATATTTTGTTGAAAATTTGTCGTTTGTTGTAAAAAATTAATTTTCTTTGATGATAATTCGTCGTTTTGGTTGAGAATTCATCTTTGTAGGTTCAAAGTTAAACTATTTGGTTAAAAGTTGAAAATTTATCTATTTTATTGAAAATTCGTTTTTTGTTGTTGTTGTAAATACATCTCTTTTTATTAGAAAATGTATTCTCTTTATTAAAAATTCAATTACTTGGTTGGAATTTTGTAAAAAGTCTTTAATAAAAAATCATCTTATTGGCTGAAAATTGAACTATTTTGTTGAAAAAACTTTATTTTTTATGAAAATTAATTTTTTGAATTGCAAATTCAACTATTCCATTTTAGGTTGAAAATTGATCGTTTTTAGTCGGAAATTCAACTTTTTAAATTTTTCATTAAAAATTCACCTTTTTCGGTTTAAAATTCAACCTTTTGGTTGAAAGTAGAACTACTTTGTTAAAAACTCATTTTATTTGTTGAAAATTGAACTATTCTGTCAAAAATGATTTCTTTTGTATTAAAATTATTATTTTATTTTTTTGCTGAAAATTTAACTATTCCAATTTTGGTTGATAATTCATATTTTTTCAGTAATTTTATCTTTTTTGGTAGAAATTAAAAATTTTCCTTATTGAAAATTCAACTACTTGATTGAAAGTTAAACTACTTTTTTTTAAATGTATTATATT
This sequence comes from Andricus quercusramuli, assembly GCA_932178445.1. Classification (NCBI taxonomy): domain Eukaryota; kingdom Metazoa; phylum Arthropoda; class Insecta; order Hymenoptera; family Cynipidae; genus Andricus; species Andricus quercusramuli. The sequence goes on from CAKNXH010002314.1 coordinate 38,201, forward strand.
GGTTGAAGACTTAACTATTTTGTTGAAAATCCTTTTTTTTCTACGAAAATTAATTTTTTAACTGAAAATTTAACTATTCCATTTTTTGATGGAAATTTATCGTTTTTAGTAGAAAATTCAACTATTCGGTTGAAAATCTATGTTATTATGTTTGCAAATTGGTTTATTTTGTTGAAAATTTGTCATTTTTTGGTAGAAAATTAATTTTCTTTGTTAAAAATTCGTCGTTTTGGTTAAGAATTCATCCTTGTAGGTTAAAAGTTAAACTATGTATTTGGTTAAAAATTTAACAATCTTTTTTTTTTTAATTCAAGTCTTTGGTTGAAAATTTAACTATTTTATTGAAATTTCGTTTTTTTGTTGTTGTTGAAATACAAACTATTTAATTCTTTTGGGAATGCAACTGTTTTTAGTTGAAGTTTAATCTTTTCTGTTTAAAATTCGATTATTTAGTTGAAAATTCATTTTTGTAGATTGCAAACTCAAAAATTTGGTTAAAAAATCAACTTATTCGTTGACAATTCCATTATTTCATTGCAAATAAACCTAAATTAGCTAAATTATAAGCAGCAAAAAAATATTGAATTTCAAAAGTTTCATTAAATTGTTTTTAACCCTGAAAAAAAAGAGAAACTTTGAATACTTTTTATCGTAGCGTCGTGATGTTTCACCTTGATAAAATGAACAATGCCCAAAAAAAATTTTTTGTTCTATAAAATCAGATTTTAGGGGCGTAAGAGAAATTTCATATGACATTTTTTCAGTTCCACTAGACCTACAATTTCTACTATGTTTCGTGGAAAGTATTATTTTTTTACTGTAAAAAAGTACCTGGAAAAATGTATATTTCTGTCCTGGAAAATCTGGAAAAGTCCTGGAATTTTTGTTTTTGAAGAAACGCTGGACACCCTGTATGTACTTAAATTTAATTTATAACCTGTAGGCAAGATCGAAAAGACCGATTGGAACGTGAAGGAGATCGAGAAGAAAATCGAGGAAAACAAAATGGGCCGAGGAGTTCGTCAGGACCGAGTGGAACGAGTACCAAAGTGGAGTCGAGAACAGGTTGGCATAAAATTCGAGATAGTTACTCTATTCTCTCTCTTCAGACGTCTATATTCTTTGTTCAGTTTCTAGCTCGACAAATCAAAATGGAGAAAAAGGGACGGGATCCAAAGGACCTGGAGAGTAAGTACGCTGACATTGACAACACCCTGAAAACCATTGACCGGAAGATCAAAGAGGGCAATGTCCTCGGACACAATAAAGTCTCGGCGATGGCTGAACAGTTTGCCAATAAAAGTCAAGACGCTGAACCCAAACTCCAGAGATCGGTAAATATTAGCGGCTTCGCAAGCACCAGGAGAAGTCAGCAAAAAAAAATCCGAAACCGAAATTTTACTCGTGAATTCGAAACATTGATTGTAGAAATTAATTAAATACTCCATGTGGAATTTATAGTTTTGGGCATGTAGTTTGACTAATATTCAAGTTATTTGTGATCCAGTAAACTCTTCTGTTCTATTATGCCAGTTATTTGTAAAACATCAGTGATTAACTGTTCGATTATGATGAGAAGCGTAATTTTAGCATGCTGACTTTTTCCCCTTGTGTGATGAATTTTCGTGGCCAGTTCTCTATTTCGAGTTTCAATTTCAGAATTCAAAAGCCGCGATCACTTTGCCAGCGCAAGGCGGTTCGGAAATGTGCCACTTTTGCAATAAGAGGGTTTATCTGATGGAGAGGCTGAGTGCTGAAGGCAAATTCTTCCACCGAGGATGTTTCCGATGCGAATATTGCTCAACTTCACTTAGAATAGGTTTCTTTCAGAAATTATGGAATCACAGGCTCGGACTCACCACACTATTTACACTACTTGAAACTTTTTTTGAGCTTTGACACTATTTTGCTATTATTTTGAGAAAAAAATTACACTAAAGACACTTTTTTCTTACAATTTTCCGCTAATGCCATTATTTCTGTACTTTTCCTCGAAATATATTTTTGAACTTCTTTGCTAATTGGCTAAAATGAAAATTACTTTTTAACTAAAGGAAAACGAATTTTCTACTTAAATTATTAATAGTAAAAATAATTTTCAAAAAACTAAAAAAAAGAACTCTTAAGAAAGTAGTTCAGCTTTCAACAAAGAAGTTGAATTTACATCCTTTAAACGTGAACTTTCAACGAAAATTTAAAGAATAATATTTCATTGAATAAGTATTTCAATAAAAAAAAACTGTCGGATTTAATCGGAAAAGATGAACTTTTAACTAAATATTTTATTCCTCAACTAAAACAGATTAATTTTCAACCAATCAGTTGAGTTTTTAACAAAAAAATGTATTTCCTACCGAAAAAGACGAATTTTCAACAAAATACAAAAGTTTTAAACCAAATAGATTGAAATTTACACCAAAATAGTTAAATTTTCAACCGAATATAATTACTTTTTACACAAAATTATTAAAATTTCAACCAAATACAAATTTTAACCAAAAAAGAAGAATTCGCATCCGAAAATAGTTATATTTTTAACCTGAAATGAGTTTTTAACTAAAATTATAAATCTTCAACTGGAATAGTTAATTTTTATGTTAAAAATATTAATTTTTAAGCAAACAAATATAAATATTCAAAGAGTTGTGCATTTTTTACGAAAATAATATAATTTTCAACCTTAAATAAGAACTTTTAACAAAACAGTCGAATTTTTAATCCAAAAATATGAATTTTAA
>CAKNXH010002314.1:40948-60096 GCA_932178445.1 Andricus quercusramuli
GTGAACTTTTTAGAACACAGTTGAATTTTTAACAAAAAAGTTAATTTTCAACTTAGATGAATTTTCATCAACAAAAAAAAAACTTTTCTACCATAAAAGATGAATTTTCAATCCTGAGGGACGAATTTTCAACAAAACAGTTGAATTTTTCGACCAAAAAGACAAATTTAACAAAATACTTAAATTTTCAACAAAATATAACTTGAATTTTTAATCAAAGAGCTGCATTTTTAACTTACAGTGGTGCATTTTCAAGCATTTTCAGTCGAACAGTTGCATTTTTTACAAAAAAAAAAAAAGAATTAATTTCTACCAAAAGATACAAATTTTTTACAGAGCAATTGAATTTTCAACTTGAAAATATTAATTTTCAACCATAAATGGACCCTTTTAATTCAAAAAAGCCAATTTTCCACCAAAAATGGAACAGTTAAATTTCCAGAGAAAAAATTCAGTTTCAACCAAAAGAGAAACGGATGGTTAATCAAAAAAATGAATTTTTAGCAATGTAGTTGAATTTTCAACCAAGTAATTGAATTTTTAACCAAAAAAGATGAAGTTAAAATAGTTAAATTGTTAAAATTTCAGTACAAAATAGTTAAATTTTCATTTAGAAAATTAATTTTAAACCTAAAATATGAAGTGTCAATAGAAAGAAATGAATTTCAGCAAAGTAGTTCAAGTTTCAACCAAGTACTTGAATTTTTTGGCCAAACAAATGTACTTTTAACGAAAAATATTTGGATTTTCTTTTCGGGTTCTATTAATTCAGTTCGCATTTAAGCGAAAAAAAAACGAAAAAAAGGGGGAAGTTTCTTGTAAACAGGGGGAAAAAGAGGAATTTTTTAAAAAGGGAGCAATAAGGGGAATAGGGGAAAAAAGTGTGAAGTCTGAAATATTAAATTGTTTTTGATTGGTAACGTAGTTTATGGACGGCCCCCAATCAGACAATAGTTGCCTGTATTTATAATCAGAATAGTTTTACGAATTGAGAAATTTCCCTAGAAGGAAAATAAGCCTTCAAGAGCAAAGGTATTTTTAATAAGATAAATGAATGGTGTAAAAATTTAGGTATTGAGATAAAACCTGTTTGAAACGGAAGCTGGATAATCCGGATTCTTACCCAGAGCGGAACTTTTCTACCCTTTTAAAACTAAACCCGGATTCAAGAAAGAGGAGTACTTTATTTATCACAAAGTAAATAAACTGACCTTGAATTCTTATTGTTTAATTCCACGATTCTCTGTCTACGTGTATATATTTATACCCTATGTGGAATTTTTTTACGTTTTTTCCCTTTTTTATTCATACAATAACCCAATAAGTGAATGACTTTTGAGGAGCTCAATTCGAGAAGAATTGCACTTAATTGAGGAAGGCCACTGGACCGGGAAACCGGGTATCTTTTAAGACCGGGAAAAACCAGGAATTTTTAGGTGGATCGGGAATTTTGTTCAATTTTTAGTAAAAAAAAAACCTTAAAGTTCGTAAAATAATCGTTTTAATTTAAACAGCTGCTCATTATAAAACGTTCTTAATGATCAAAAATATCTGTAAAACTATTTATCGAGTAAGAAAAGCCAAGATATTAAATTTTAGTCGCAGACTTTTGGTTAAAAATGAAACTATTTTGTTTAAAAAAAAAACATCTTTTTTGTTGTAAATTTAACTGTTTTGTTGAATGTTGAACTCTTTTTTGCTCGCTTTTTTGTTTGGTGCCAAAATTCGTCATTTTTTACCTTGAAACTTCAACAATTTCAAAATTATAACTACAAAATTAAACTGGTATGTAGAAAATTAATTTTTTTGTCTTGAAAATTAATTCTCTTAAATAAAAATTTAACTACTCCATGTTGTGATTAAAATTGACTTTTTTAGTTTAAAAATTAATCAAGTAAAATTTAGACTAACGGCCCATCCATTGTTCAATTTATTTAGTCGTAAATTTATGTATTTTGTTAGAAATTCGTCTTTTTTTTTGCTAAAAATTCGTCTTTTTTGGTTGACTTCATCTGGTTGAAAATTATAAAAAAATGGTTTAAAAATTAATTTCTTAAACTCAAAATTTAACGATCTGATTTTTTGTTGACAACTTTTTTTTAAATTAAAAATTTAACTATTTAGTTGAAAATTCATGTATTTTGTTGAAATTTCGTCTTTTTTGGCTGGAAATTCGTCCTTTTGGATTACAAATTCATTTTTTAGGGTAGAAAAGTCATATTTTTTATTGAAAATTCCTCTCTCTTGGTTGAAAATAAACTTTTTTGTTAAATACTCAAATCTGCTTTCTAAAAATTGTCTTTATTTTTGCTTGAAAATTCACCTATTTGGTTAAAAATGTAACTATTTTGTGGAAAAATCGTCTCTTTTGATGGAATTTTCAACTATTTGGTTTTAAATGCAACTATTTGGTTGAATATTATTTTTTTATTTAAAATTTAAACTATTTGGTTGAAAATTATATTATTTTGTGAAAATTGGTCTTAGTAGGTTGAAAATTCAACTATTTGATTATAAATTCATTAATTTGGTTAAAAAGTCACCTTTATTGGTTGAAAATTCATCTTTCTTGTTTACAAATTTAACTGCTACATAAAAATGTCTTCATTTGATCTCGAAAATTCAACTATTTTTTTTAAATTCAACTATTTTGTTGAAAATTCGTCTCTTTGTATTGAAAGTTCAACTATTTACTTAAAAAAATGTTTTCCAACATTCAACTATTTGGCTTGAAAATTCAACTTTTTGGTTAAAAATGGAAATTATTTTGTTGAAAATTCGTCTCTTTTATTTGAAAATTCAACTATTCGATAAAAAATTCAATTATTTTGTTAAAAATTAATCTTTTTTGGTCGAAAATTCTACTGTTTTCTTGAAAATTCGTCTTTCTGAATGGAAAGTTTGTCCTTTTGGATTGAAAATTCATTTTTTATGGCAGACAAGTAATCTCTTTTGGTTAAAAATGAACTTTTTCGTAAGAAATTCAAATGGCTTCTAAAAAATTCGTCCTTTAAGTTCGAAAATTCAACTATTTGGTTGAAAATTGATTTACGTTTAAACATTCAATTATTTGGTTAAAAATTTGTCTTTCTTGGTTAAAAATGATATTTTTAGTTGAAAATGTATTTTTTCATGTTGATAATTCAACTGTCTTTTAAAAATTTTTCGTTGCTTAAAAATTGAACTATTTGGTTCAAAATGCAACTGTTTTTGTTTGAAGTTGAATCTTTTTTGCTTGAAAATTCGACCATTTGGTTGAAAAGTGAATTCTTTGGTTAGAAATTCAATTATTTAATTAAAAAGTCAACTATTTTCTAAGCCATTCTAAATCCTATGTTCAAAAGTCGTCCTTAGTTTGAAAATTCATCTCTTTTGGTTAAAAATTTAACTATTTTGTTGAGAATGCTATACATTTCGACTAGAAATCTTAGGAATTTAAAGCATTTCATATTTAATTCCATATGGTTTGAAGCCCTCAGAATTAAGCCTATTGTGATTAGAAGCTTTCCATTATATAACTTGTTAATTAGTAAACAATTAAATTTAAAGTTTTTGAATGAAAATTTTGTTAAGCTATAATTTGGAAAGTAGAAAATTGAGAAGAGTTCAATGTTGGCTGCTTCAATTTAAATTTTAGTTTCCATTACTTCAAATAAAAAAAACTTCAGCTTTAACAGTTTGAACTTTTCAATTCCAATGATCAGGAAAAAAGTTTGCGAACCGAGAAAAACCCGTGAAATGTGACCATCCTTTAATTATTGTTTTATCCCACTGGTTTCCGTTGTAGACAAGTTTTACACTAATTTCATAAACCCTACTTCACAACAAATGTTTCTAATCTGCACTCGTTTGAAAAAGTTGTAACACTTTTGCATTATTCTTTTAAGCAAGATTGATGTCATTAAAGTTTTTTTTTTGTATTTAAAAAGTGCCCCTATAAATAAATTAAGAGCATTATTACTGGGTCTGAGCATTTTTCTATACTTGTTATATTCATTATTGATTTCGTTGATTACAGGCCTCACAGACCGGTCCCTATGTTCCCTATTGTACCCTATATTTAGTTGAGGTCCCTAAAGTACCCTATTTTCAAGATTTTGTCCCTATGGTAAGGGATTTTTATTATTTCAGGGTATTTTCAAAACTTCAAAGCCATTTTCAAGAGCTTTTAATTAAAAATGTTTTAGGATAAAGACTTTTTTTAAATTTTGTAGCTATGGAACAATTTTACAGGACCTATAAGGTTTTAAGATATTTTTAACAATTACTCAAGATTTTATAAGATTTCCGAGGATTTCAATGATTTTAAGGGATTTTAAAGCCGTCAAGCTATCCCGAATTCTTTTAATTCTTTGGAATTCTTTTGGATTTTTTGAATTTTCTAGAATTCTTCTAAAGATTCCCAGGCATTTTCAAGACCTTTAAAAAGTTTCAAGGGTTTTCAAAAGATATCAAAGGATATAAAATATTGTAGGAAATTTTGATTGATTTCCAGAACTTTTTTTATTCATTTCAATAGTTTGAAGAGATTTCAAAGATTATGAAATATTTTTGGGTATTTAAAAAGATTTTAAGGTAATTTCAAGAGATTTAAAGCATTTCAAGGGATTTTCAAGGATTTGAAAAAATTTTCTTACGGTTTTAAAGAATTTTGGAAGATATGGAAGGATTCTACAGTACCTATAAGGTTATTGGATATTTTAAAAGATTCCAAAGGATTTTATACGATTTCTGAGGATTTCAATGATTTTATGGAGTTTTAAGTGCTCTCAATGTATTTTAATAAATTTTCCAGTATTTCAAGAAGTTTCCTCAGATTTCACGTAATTTCACAGGATTTTATGATATTTTAATGAATTTCAAAACATTTATTTACAAGAAGTGAGGGATTTCGCAGCTTTTCAAAGATTCCAAGAGATTCTCAAATGTTTTTTGCAATTCATTTGGAATTTGTCCGAAATTCTTATTAATTTATTTTGAATTCTTCTAAATTCACACAATTTTACTTAATATAGAAACTCGTTTCAAACTTACTCAATTCAATGCATTTTTTCGTATTTTTTAAATTTTGTTGAATCCACTTGATTGTTTTTTAAATGTAGTCCTCTACATTAACTCAAATTTCATTATAATCAATGACATTTTTTCGATTTGAACAATTTTTCCCAATTCATTTGAATTCTTTTGAATATAACTTGAATTGTTTTGTAGTCATTAGTCACTTTTTTGGTTAGAAATTAGTAGAGTTTCAAAGATTTGCAGTAATTTCTAATTATTTTTTGGAATTTACCCTGAATTCGTATTAATTTACCATTCATTCTTTTAAATCCTTTGGAATTTTTTTCAATTCACTTGAATTTTTTTAATTCACTTGAATTCTTATAGATTTATGCAATTCTACTTAACTCAATGGATTTCGTTTGAATTTTTAGAAGTTTTTATTTAATAGATCCTGAAGCCTTTTAACCCCACCTTGAATTCTTAGGCATTTCATCAAATTCTTTTGAATTACGTTGACATTTTCTGAGCTCATTTCAAAGTGACTTTGAAAAGAAAAAATCATAAAATCGTCTTCTTTCTTTTGATTGAATTTAACTACTTTATTTAAAATTTGTCTTTCATTTGTTTTTATTTCATTTTTTGTTAAAAACTGATCATTTTTATTTAAAAAATTACAAGATTTGTTGAAAATTTATCATTTTTGGTTGAATTTGACGACTTTTAATTAAAAATATTTTTTGGTTGAAATATCAACTATTACATTTGATTTTGTTTGTTGAATATTCATCTCTTTGATTTCAAATAAACTATTTTGGCGTAACTCAATTTTTTCGTTAAAAATTGATTAACTGAAAAATTAACCTGTCCATTTTTTGTTCAAAATTCGCCTCTTTTATAAAAATTAGCTTAAAAATGAACCATTTGGTTGAAAAATTATTTTTTGGTTAAAAATTTAACTTTGTTAAAAACATTATTTTTTTGTCAAAAATTAATTTCTCAGTGTAGTTTTTTTATACTTTTTGGTGTACTTTTTTTTTAGTCACAAATTCATTTCTTCCGATTAAAATTTAACTACTTTATTGAAATTTGTTTTTATTGTTGTTGGAAATTAATTTTTGAACTTAAGAATTCAGTATTTCATTTAAAATTCGTCTTTTATGATTAAATTCAACCGTTTTTTTATTTAATATTAAAATCTTTTTTGGTTGGGATTTTATAACTTCGAATATTTACTTGGAAATTTAGGCATTTTGTTAAAAATTTCTCCTTCTAGTAGAAACTTAATCTGCTTATTTGAAAATGAATCATTTTTGTTGAAAATTGAACTATTTCATTTTTGGTTTAAAATTTATCTTCATTATTTGAAAAATCTACTATTTGGTATAGAAAATAGAGAATGTTATCAAAACACATACTCGGAATTTTTTTCAGTAGACAATAATGTTATGTTTGTAAAATTCAGAACTACGTAACAAAAACTGACAAGTAATCAAAATATTACATTTTTTCTCTTCAAACTGAATAACCTACTCTTTCACTTTATTTTACAAATAAACTATACACTTTTATTAATAATTTGTATAAAAAAAGCTATTTTTCATTTATTAAATTTAAATTTTCGCAGAACCCATTCATTTGATTTTTTTTTAAATCTCTTTGAATTTTTAAGAATTTACGGAAATCAAAGGAACTTTTTTGATTCAAACAAGTTTTCCAATATATTTGAATTGTCTCGAATTCAGTTTGAATTGTTTTGAAGTCTTATGAATTTATCCTGAATTTGCTACCCCGTTGAGAACGAAAAAAGTACCCTATGAACTTGACAAAAAGTACCCTTCGATCCCTATATTTTATTTCATAGGGACTGTGAGGCCTGTGATTAAACTAAACTGTTCATTACACCTGAAGTGTGCAATCTTCCCTTTTATTTTCGAGATTACAAGCAATGTTTGAAAAAATTAAATTTTTTTTTATCTTCACAGACGAAGACAGTGCGACCGCAACAGAAGATGAGGACGATGTTCGTGCCAGAGAGCTGAGAAAGCAGGAAGTATGGCTGAAGGTACCACCACGCAGTTGTGACACGGACACCGGATCGGAAACTGAGGTGAAAATCTCTCAAGTCTCTATAGATAACGCGTCTCAAACACCACAAATTCCCAGTGAAAGTGTTTCCGTAATCGCTTCTATCGAAACGAACTCAAATTCACTCATCGAACCCTCTCTAACTAGAGTCCCAACTTGTCCTCCGGAAATTCGCCTAGAAAGCGAAAAAGAAAGCGAAAAAAAACTTCCAGAAACCGAAACGAATCTTGTAAATAGCGAGTGTGAGATTAAGAACAATGTTTTCGAATTTGTTGAGAGTGAATCTAACTTGGTGAAGGAAAACGAAACAGAGTTGAAGCTAGAAGAAATCCCACTTCCGGATGCAATTCTCAGTAATCAAATCGATAAAACGGGAAAAGGTTTCGAAGATCTTAACTTGCAGTTGAACGGTGATAACTTGCCTGATCTGCTCACCTCTTCTCCGAGGCTAAGCAGGCAAACAACTCCTGGATCGATTTCCGATACCAATCAGTCCTTCAAGACTGTTTGCACTACTTTATCGGACGACAATTTGAAAGACGAATCTAGTGAAGAAGATATTTCTTTTATCGAATTTGAAAACGCGAATTCTCTTGTTGAATCTGAAAACACGATTTCTGAAAGCCAAAGTAAAAGTAGTCTCTCGAACGAAAATAGCGCATCGTTGAAGGTACAGGTTGATATTAAAAATCTCACTCCAGTTGTCACTGTGACGGCCCCTACTCCGACTTTTGAAAGATCAGACGATCATCTTTTCTGCGAATCTACAAAGCTCAATATCCCCAAAGATGATGAACCTCGTCCGAGCGAACAAATCACTTACACTTCCTTTGATCATCTCAAGGAAGAATTGAAACAAAGAAAGGCAAAGAATAAAGCGAAAGTTAAGGAACTTCGGCCCCTCTCGAAAGAAAATGCCCGCGAGCAGATGAGCAAATATTTCGAAAGAAACAAGTCTGAAAATAAAAATTCTCGTCAATCGTCTTTGGTGATTGAGCCAGATAATTCGGAAGTGGAAGTAGTGGAGTTGCAGATAAAGTCAACGATTTCCGATAAAGTCGAGCAGAAGGATCTGTTGAAATATTTCAGTAGAACAGACTCCATTAAAAAGCGAGATGTTGATTCGAAAACAGAGGAAGAAGTAGAAGAAAGGAAAATTGACTTAGATGTAGAATCTAGTATTCAAGATTTTAGTTTCGTGGACGAAATTGACTCTGATGCCCTCGATGAACAGTTTAGTAAAATAGAGAAAGAAAATGAAATAACAAATGAGACTGACAATAGTGAATTTTCGAATATCTTGTTAAATACGCTATTCGCGAAACCTGAATTAGATAGCGATTTAGTTGAAAATATTTCAAATGGAGAATTTAATTCTGATTCAAAAAAAGAGATACATCATTCTGACTATTCCGCCTTGAACCAAAAAGAAGAAATAAAGTTAGTAGTTGTAAATACAAAGCACTTGAAAGTCGAGAAAGTTAATCTTCCTAAAGTTCAGAAAGCAGAAATTCAGAAAGTCACTGTAGTTGAGAAGGAAATTCCTTCCGCTTCTATTGCGAATGGGTTGGCAAAGGCCGAGGATAATTCCTCTAAAACTGGAATTAGCGTTCCCAAAAGACCTGAGCGGAAACATCATGTTCAAGACTCGGAACCTCCAACACCGGAAATTCCGAGGAGGAAGAAACCCGAAAGAAAGTTGTCCAACTTGTTTAATAGTTCGGATTCCGAGCAACCGAACGAAAAATCAAAAGTTACGAACAATGCGAGAAATGTTAGCGAATTTGTCGATGTGAAAGCGAAAAATAATTTACACGGTTCCTTCGGTTCTATTGCGTCGTCGAAAGCCGAAAAGAAAAAGGACAAGTGTACGATATCTTAGGATTTTCAGTTGTATAATTTAACAGGGTGTCTACTCTACTTGGAAAAACTGGAATTGTCAGGGAATTTTTTTAAGTCTGAAATTTTTTTGGAAAGCAAGCTTATTTTTTTTTTAAATTGCAATATAAAATTGAATTACAATGATTCTTTATTTGTTAAAGTAGCTTTATATTACTGTATTTAACTATTTTCTTGAGAATTCGTTTTTTTTTTAAAGTTAATTTTTTATGAACGAAAATTTAACTATTTTATTTTTAGTTGAAAATTGATTCTTTTTAGTTGAAAATTCAAGTTTCTGGTTGAAAATTCTTGTAGTTTGTGTTGAAAATTCGTCCTTTTTGTTAGAAAATTCAACAGTTTTGTTTGCAATTTGTTCTCTTCCTTGACTGAAAAATCTTTCTTAGTTGAAAATTCAGCGAATGTTAAGAAGTCATCTTTTTTGGTTGAATTGATATATTTTTGATTAAAAATTAAAATATTTTTTGGTTGAAATATCAACTGCTACATTTTTCGTTTAGAATTCATCTTTTTTGGAATGAAATTTAATTATTTGGTTGTTAAAAATTAATTTTTTATTGAAGATTCGTAATTTGAATTGAAAATTCATCTCTCAGGTTGAAAAATCGAGATATTTTGTTAAAAATTCGTTTTTTCCTTGCCTAAAAATTATTTTTTTAACTGAAAATTTAATTATTCCGCTTGAAACTTGAACTATATTGTTGAAAATTTGTTAGTTTTTTTGTTTCAAAATTAATTTATTTGAACTGAAAATTGAAAATAAACTTCCAATTGAATATTTCATAATTTTACTTAATTATTCATCTTTTTGGTTAAAAATGAAACTAATTGGTTGAAAATTCAACGCTTGTGGTAAAAATTTTAATTTTTGGTTTTTTCACCTGAAAATTTTACTGTATCATTCTTGGCTGAAAAATTAGTTTTTTTTAGTCGACAGTTCATCTTTTTTGGTAGAAATTAATCTTCTTGTTTGAAATTGAATATTTTTCGTTGAAAATGCATTTATTCTAGTTAAAGATTCATCATATTAGTTGAAAATTCATCAAATTACTTGAAAATGTAACTATTTTTTGAAAATTAGTTTTTTAACTGAAAATTTAAATATAAATTTTTTGTTAACAATTTATCCTTTTTATTTAAAAATTTATTTATTCCATTTGAAATTCGTAGTTTTTGGTAGAAATTAATCTTCTTGGTTGAATTTTTTTTTTTTTTGCTGAAAATTTAGCTAATGAATTTCTTGTTGAAAATTGATGGGTTTTTAGTTCAAAATTCAATTATTTCACTATTTCATCTATATTTCACTGAAAATTTGTATTTTATAGATAAAAATTCAACTACTTCATTAAAAATTCATGTATTTTGTTGAAAAATTGTATTTTTTGCAGAAAAATAATCTTTTTGCTTGAAAAGTAATCTTCTTGTTTGAAAATTCATCTTTTTGGTTGAAAATTTAGGTATTTCAGTTCAATATTCATCATTTGAGTTGAAAATTAATTTTTTTTGTTGAAAATGAAACTGTGCTTTGTTGAAAGTTTAACTCTTTTGTTGAAAATTCATCGTTTTTGGTTTAAGATTCATTTATTCCAGTTGAAGATTAATAGTTTTAGTTGAAAATTAATCAGTTGGTTAATTTTTTCTGGTGGAAAGTTTATTTTTTAAACTGACTATTTAACTTTTTCATTTTTAGTTGAAAACTTTTTTTTATTTAAAAATTCAACTATTTGGTTGAGAATTCGTGTATTTTATTGAAAAATCTTATTTTTTGGTCAAAATTAATCTTTTTGGTTGAAAATTCAACTATTTGGTTAAAAATTCATCTAATTTGTGAATTAATCATACTTAAATACCTACCGAATTTTAAGTATAAAGGATAAAATAAAAACTTCTTTGAATTATTACGCAAATTCATGGACTTTAGAGACAAATTCAAGAATTAATTTTTCTTAATCCGATTTTATTATTTAATTAATCGATGGTGCTAATATATTTAAGAATGTCGTGTAATACAGTTTGCCAAAGCTTTCTAAATTAAAAATATTAATTGAATTCCTAGAAATTGGAAAAAAACCTTATTTATAATAAACTCGGGTTGATTGTTTGAAAAAATGCGAAATATTTTTGAATAGCTATGAAAAATTATACCTGGAAAAAACTTGAGGTACCTGGGAAAGCTTGAATTGTCAGGGACTTTTTTTCCAGGATTTGAGTAGACACTGTTCAATATCTATGTGCAAAGTGGATGTACTGTGATGCAAATATTTATCTATCCCTTATATACGATTTAATATAGATTGTGTGAGATATATTTAATAAAGTATACAAACAACTAAACAATGGCTGATGGTGATCTGAAATATTTTTCAAACACCCCGAGACCATTCAAGAAGGTAAAGATTTTTTCTATTTGAATGGAGTGTCGTTTCACTAATACCGAATTAACAATGACTGAAACGGTTTACTTGTATGTGTTTGTTTAGTGCTTTCGCTCACACCAGCAGTTACACTTACTGCCCTCGAATAATATTGTACAATTACCACCAGCCAATACTTTATTAATGTCTCACTATTTGACTCCAGATAGCAATATCGTTCTATTGTACAATAGCTCTTTGCTAATCTTTTTCTTTCTTTCTTGCTTCAGTGCATTAACGAAATTATTTTTCAAGGGTTCTCTCATAATTAAAATTACGGCATTATATTAGGGTGTCGATTGTTGAACTGTCCCATTTTTGGCTTCTAACTTTTAAGAAATTTCATACATATTGCAAAATAAAATTCCCCGACACTTTAAAGTTCCCGAATTGGAAAATTTCCTAATAATACAATTACCAAGGTATAAAAATCCCGATTTGGAAAATTTCGAAATAATAAAATTCCGGAACAGTTTATAATATTACAGAATTGGAAAATTCCCGAATAATAACATTTCTGACAGTTGCTAATATTGCCGAATTTGAACATTTCCGACAGAAAATTGCCGAATTATAAAATAACTGAACTAGAAAATTCCCGAATTCAAACAATTAATAAAAATATTTAATTATATTTTTTTCAAATACGCCTAATTACATATTTTTATCAAAGAAATTTTTTTAAATGTTTACAGTTTTTTAAATTATTGTTTGAATTTAAAATAACAATAATTGTATAAAAATTCTATCAAAAAATAAATTTAAAGCCGTGTGCGATTGAGCGCCTCGAACAAACAAAACTTCTCCCTAAATTTTCTCCGAACTTAATAACATTTTCCAAACAAACTTTGCAGGATTTAATTCAGCACTAAATTATCTCGAAAGTTATTAAAAAATTTTTTTTTAAATTAAAAATTCGACTTTTGAGTACATTTTTCGCATTTTTTTAAAAATAGTACGCATATTTTCAAGTAATTATAAAAAACTTTAAACATTCCAGCAACATTTTTTTTATACAAATATTTGATTTTTGTATTTATAGTAAATAAATATTATTTATTGAAAACAATTTTTTTAATTATTCAAATTCGAGATTTTTTTATTCGAGATTTTTCTATTTCGGATATCTTATAATTTGGCAATTTTCTATCGGGAATTTCCAAACTCGTTAATATTGCAATCTGTAGGCGATTTTGTTGGGAATTTTCCAAATCGGTAATATTAAAAATGCTCGTAATTTTTATATTTCGGCAATTTTATAATTTCGGGGGTTTTATTATTTGGACATTTTTCCTATTTGGTAATATTATAAATTGTTCGAGAATTTTATTATTCGGGAATTTTCCAGTTCCGTAAAATTATAAAATGTTCGCGAACTTTCCAATACGGTATTTTTATATTTTGGCAATTTTATCATTTCGGGAATTTTATTATTCTGAAATTTTACAGTGTCGGGACTTTTATTTTTCGGGATTTTTCAGTCGTCCCAAATAAATATTCGAAATTGTGGAATCGACACCCTGGATATTAATTTTTTCTCCTAATTTTAATTTTCTTCAGGGACCGTTACGAAACTTTTGTTTCCTGCCATTGTCGTGATGGTCCCGTTTTTTTACTCAGGGCTCGGATCGTACGACTTTTTTTTTACATACGACTTTTTGCGACTAGAAAAAGTTGTAATGTTTCAATTCAGAACATTAAAAATTAAATAATTTCTTAATAATCGGTATATAAATGTATACAAAGATTTAATTTTTTCAAAATACAAACTATTCAGATTTCAATTATTTTATACAAGTCATCTTTTTCGGTAAAATTTCTACTGTTTTGTAGAATATTTGTCATTCCGGATCAAAAATTCGTACTTATGGATTGAAAATTTATCTTTCATGCGAAAAAGTCATCTTTTTTGTTTGAAAATTCATCTTTCTTGGTTGAAAATTAACTTTTTTGTTGAAAAAACTGTATTCTACAAAATTCGTTCTTTTATTTTGAAGTCAATTTTTTTAATTCAGCTATTTTGTTGAAAATTCATCTTTTTTCTCTGAAAATTATCTTTATTGTTCAAAATTAAACTTTTCAAGTTGATAATTCAATTGTCTTTTAAAAAAATCGTCTTTTTGGCTTGAAAATTCAACTATTCGGTTGAAGTTTAATCTTTTTTGTTGGAAAATTCGACCGTTCATTTTGAAAATTCGACCATTTGGTTGAAAATTCATCTTTTTAGGTTGTAAATTTAATCATTTGTCTAAAACTTTAATTACTTTGTTAAAAATTCGTCTATTTTGCTTGAAAGTCCTCAACTATTTGGTTGTTAATGTAACTCTTTAGTTGAACTTTTTTTTTATTCAATTACTTGTTTAAAAATTAATCTTTCGCCTTCAAAAGTTGTCATTTTTGCTAAACTATTCGTCTTTTTAACTTGAAAACCCAACTTTTTTCAAAAACTCGTCTGCGGGTCAAAAGTTCATCTCTTTTGGTAAAAAAATCATATTTTTTGGTCGAAAATTCAACTATTTCGTTGAAAATTATTCTTATTGTAAAATTCAACTATTTGTTCAAAAATTAATCTTTTTGGTTGAAAATTATATTTTTTGATACAAAATAACCTTATCAAGTTGATAATCCAACTACCTTATAAAAAATTCGTATATTAGCTTAAAAATTCGAATATTTGGTTGAAAATGCAACTGTTGAAGTTAAAAAAAAACGGTTAAAGTTAAATGTTTTTTATTTGCAAATTCTACCACTTGGTAGAACTTTTTAACTTGAAAGCTAAATTAATTTGTTAAAACTTTTGTCTTTAAGATGAAAATTATTATTTTTTCTTTTAAATTCAACTATTTGATTGAAAAATGATCTTTTGCGTTTAAAAGTCGACTGTCTTCTAAACTATTCGACTATTGGACTTTTCAACTGAAAAACTCAATTTTGTTGTTGAAAATTCGTCGTTTTGGGTTAAAAGTTCATCTCTTGTGGTAGAAAATTCAACTATTTTGTTAAATATTCGTCTTTTTTTAATGTTCAACTACTTGCTTGAAAATTTATCTTTCTTAAGTAAAAATTCTATTTTCTGTTGAAAAATAATCTTTTCAGGCTGATAATTCAACTTTCTTCTAAAATAATGGTATTTTGGCTTGGAAATTCGACAATTTGGTTGAAAATTCAACTTTTGTAATCAAAAGTCAACTATTTTTTAAACCATTCAATTTCTTAATTTGAAAATTCAACTCTTATTAAATGTTCATCTTTCGGTTGAAAATCCATCTCTTTTGGTTGAAAATTCAACTACTTTGTTGAAAATGCTATATATTTTGTCTTGCAATTTAAGGAATTTAAAGAATTTTATATTGAATTCAATATTTTATCTATATTAATTTTGTTAAAAATAATTTATTCCCCCCTTTTGTTGGACTATTTTTTGGACCGTAAAGTCGAAACTATTAAAAAATGAATAATTTCGTATTTATATTATACACCCTAAAATTGAAAGTCTTAAGTAAGTAATTTCAAGCTTAAAATGTTCAAAATGAATGTTGCTGAAATTCAAAATTAATGTAAATAAACTTCTCTCATTTGAAAATATTCCAAGTTGACAAGTTTGACAGTTCATTAAAAAAATATTTTAAACCCAGAGTCAGAATCCTTCAAGCTGAATGATGAGAATTATTGGTTCTATATTTATCAACAAATAAGGTTATTATTTCAGTCATTCAGTGTCTGCTACTACTTTTTTCATTTTCTTTAAAATGTAATGCCTTTTTTTTTGACTATTTTCCCAATTACTTACGATTTTCTTTGTTAATTTATGCGACTGATGCGACTTTTTAAAGCCTTCTAGTCGATCCGAGTCCTGTTTACTTTAATTGTTTCATCCAAATGTACGTTTTGCTATTTGGATAATAATTTTCTAAATAATCTGGAATAATATTGTACGACGGACTAATACATTTAAACATATTGCATCCGTAACAAACCAAAAATCGCATAAACTCTTTTCAAATTACTAAATTTCTCTTCTTCCCCAGGTTGCCTCGAGTGAATCGACCGAGGAGAGCGCAGAGAATTCAGCAACCGAGATCTCAACAGACTCAGAATTCGAACACGACGGGACGACACCAACGCAACACGAAATTCCAGAAATAACCATCAACGACGCCTTCGTTCGAAAAACCCGAGGAGATTACATTGAACCCAAAAAGGTGCAAGTTAAGAGCCACGTGATATCATCAGTCAATGGAAATCTACTCGAAAAGAAGGACTCTGTTAAATTGAAGCTCTCGAAAATTTTGGTCAACCAACCCTTGAGAAACCACAGTGAAGTTAATTCGAATTTGAAGCAAAACTCTAAAGTTCTCTCACCTAGTCCTCTCACAAATCCACGGAAGGGAGATTATTTACTGAATCGCACCCATTCTACCGAAGGAATAGCCTCGAAATTATCTCTGGAACTTAAAAAACGATATTTGTTAGGAGGTCCAGCACTTGGTGGTTCAGTCATGAAGTCTGGATCGGCTTCCAATGTCGATACGAAGTTAAGAAGCTTCACCGACTCGATTTCTCAACACCAGAAGCTTTTAAATCCAGCTCCTGAACCAAGTCCCACGATGCAGGCATTTCTACAAGGCTCTAAACTCGGTTCAAATAATCCTCCACCCTCGCCTCTTTCTCCCACAATTCTGTTTACCGCTGCACCCAAATTTTTTCCTGCCAAATCAAAAATACCGTCGATTGACGAGAATATCAAGTCGATCGATTCCTCTGAAACATCCAAAACCCAGCTTCCGGATTTAGTCAAGGAGACTAGTATTCTCAAATCGAAAACAGATCCGAATATCAGCTACAAAGAGAGTCTCAAGGATGACAATATAATCAACGAAGATAACAGAACCAAAGAAGAAAAGGGCATAAGTGAAGAAAGGACTTCCGAAAAGTCAGGAGTCTCTCTCAGGAAACTCGAGGATGAGAAAACCGAGCCTAATCAAAATGAGAATGATTGTAGGCCCAGGAGCCCCTTGCACGAAACTTCAATTATTGTTCCGCAAGTTGATTGGAGGAAGAAGAACGAAAAGGAGAGAGACAGCTCCGAGGATTCAGAGATTGACAGCGACTCCTTGTCTTCGAGCGATATTGATTTGGATATCGAGGTAAATAAGAAGAAGATCGTGAACTTGGCTCCACCGAGACTGCAGATTCACAGCACAAATGGAGATTTGTTGCTGGATGAAACGAGCGATAAACGAAAGGAAGTTGAGGACTTGAACAACTTTGAACCGGATTCGATAGAGTGCATAAGACTGGATGATAAACCGGAGAAAGTCGTGACTTTTGAATCATCGAAGGATGTGTTCAGCAATCAGTGCGCCAACGAGGTTGAAGTAGTTGACAACAATCTCAAACAACTCGAGTTGCATGACGAGAGAAAAAGCGCCTGCAGTAGTCCAACTTCAATTGCTTCGATCAGCAATAAGGAAGGCGATTCTGATGATAATGATGTTACCACCGCTGCCTACACAGAAACGGAATATTCTGAATGGGCGAGAGATGGTGAAGCAATTGGTTCGGAAGATATTAGAGACGTGGAGCTGAGTATCGATCCTGAATTCATCTCCTCGAGAAAAAGCCGAAATACTTTCAACAAGAGCTCAGGCCTATCAGCGCGAATTGCTAAGGAGGAAGATGATTTAACAGACGTAGAATCGGAAAGTCGTAACAGGAATTTATTTCCGAATAATGATACTTCGAAACTTCTTGCGAACGGGGAAGATCTTGATTTTATGGACACAGATAATGAGTCCTTGTTGGATGATAGTCTTCAGGAAGTGGCGAATAACGCTCTTTTGAGGAATCGAGGGTACGTTGAGTTTGTGAATTTCAAAGCTTCGACGCCCACTAAAACCCCGAAACTAACGGTCAATGCTCCAATCGCAAAAACCGAAATCGAAAACGATGATTTAGAGCTGGATATCTGTGATAATGAAAATGTGATCGAGATCAATCCCGTAACGATGGATGATGTGAGGGATAGGCTCAATGGTGCTGTCAACAAATTTGTTAAAATTCCGACCGAGAAAAAGGAAGTTGTGGAGGAAAAAAATAAAGAAATGTTCCAGTCAATGGAAGAGGACAGTCTGCTGATTGTCGAACCTACCGAGGACACGACAACCAGTGAATTGATAACAGTTCTCGTGAGTCCGTTAAATCCTAAACTTCCCACAGTTCCCACCACGCCAGAAACACCAAAGAACGAACCAGTCCATGGCCTTGAAGATTCCAATAATACAGACTACTTAGAGTATGTAAAACGTCTTCAATCCAGAATCGCCGAATTTAGCAATGCAAAGGACTCGATAGATGTGAGGAAATCAAAGCGGAAGAATTCAAAGCCCCTGGTACAAATCCGGACAGCTGAGATGATAGCAGAAGAGATCAAAAGTCAGGAATCTTACGGCAACAACTACAATTCCCCAGCGACTTGTCGGAAATTGGAGGAAATCACGCGAGAGCGTTCCAAGCAGAAAAATCTCATACAGGACATTTTGATGGACAAGCTAGAAGCCCATAAGCAAAAGTCAGCGGAGAAAAAGGCAAAACGAGCCGCCAGAGCTTCTTCTTTTTCAAGCACAAATCTTTCTCCAGTGAAACCAAGCATCAGTTCCCCTTCTGTGACACCTATAAAATTCGTACCGATGTCCATTCCTTCTCCAGCGAGCAGTCCAACTCGTGTAACATTCGCCGAAGCTAAGAAATCTCTCTTTTCAGTGAATCAGAATGTCGAACAAATTCCACGAGAAAGCAAAACATTGTCGGTTTTCAAACCGAGCGAGGATTCAGTGATTTCGACACCCAGGAAAGAGATGATTGCCGATGAGTTTAAAACTCCTGTTGCTCCTCCGAGAGCGAAACATGAGGAAGCTAAAAGAACAGCTGAAAAAGCGAAACAGGATGCGAGAGAACGAGCAAGACTTAAAAGCGATGAAGATCTTGGATTGAGTCCAGAGGATAAAATCAGGGAATTGAGAATGAAAGTCGCTCGCAGACAGTTTTCCACTGAAGAGAAGAAGAAACCGGAAGCAGAAGATGAAGTTCAATTGAGACATTGGAGTGTGAAACCTGCCAATAGATTGCACACGAGCAAGAGTACAGATAATTTCAAAGGCATCGCAAGGAAAATGAATTTTGACTCTTTTCCGGCAGCGTCAAACGCAAAATCGATGGACGAGCTGTTGCAGGCAACTGACTCGAACAAAGATGGTGGATCAGTCGTTAAGCGGGATAAGAAGAAATCGAAAGATCCTGAGAGAAGGAAGAGCATCATTCAAGCTGTGTCTGATTTCTTCAAGAGGAAAGATCCTTCGCTTTCTCCATCGAGTCCAAAAGATAAATTGTCCATGTTCAGGCTCACCCCGAAGTCCAAGGAGAAAGGAAAGGTAGGCTGTTTTTTTCATTTGTCATTTACAATTTTTTTGTATTGAACCAGGGTGTCTACCCTACCTGGAAAACCTGGAATTGTCAGGACATTTTTGTATACCAGAAAAAAGCCTGGAAATGTCAGGGAAATTTTTTTTTAGTCAGGAAATTTTTCAAGAACGTACTCAATTTTATTTAAATGCAATATAACATTTAATAACAATGATTTTTCTTTTGTAAAAGTAGCTTTATATTACAGTTTCTAACTCTTTTGTTGAATGTTCGTTTTTTTTGTTTGAAATTAATTTTCTAAGTGTGAATTCAATTATTCTATTTTTG
>CAKNXH010002314.1:63513-74577 GCA_932178445.1 Andricus quercusramuli
ATTCGACTTCTTTGCTTGAAAGTTCAATTATTTGGTTGAACTACTTACTTAATAGTTCAACTGTTCTGTTGAAAACGTAATTATTTTCTTGAAAATTCAACTATTCAGTTCAAGTCATTTTTTTTTGTTCGAAAATTCAACTTTTTTGTTGAAATTTTTTTTTAATAGAAAATTCATCTGTATTTTGAAAAAAATCGTTTTTTTTTTGGTTTTAAAATTGAACTTTTTGTTCAAAAATTTATCTCTTTTGTATGGAAATTCCTATCATTTGATTGAAAGTTCAATTTTTTGGTGAAAATGAACTGATTTGTTGAAAATTTAACTTTTCTAATTAAAAGTTCATCTTTTCTGATTAAAAGTAAAACTACTTACTTAAAAATTCAAATATTTTGTTAAAAACTTGATTCTTTTCTTAAAAATTTAACTATTCTGTCAAATTCTTTTTTTTTTTTAGTCGAAAATTAAACTTTTTTGCCAAAAAATAGTTTTTTTTTAAATAGATAATTCGACTGTATTCTGGAAAATTGTTATTTTTGGTTTGAAAATTCTACTATTTGATTGAAAATTTATTTATTTTGTTAAAAAATTGTGCATTTTGCTTGAAAGTTCAATTATTTGGTTGAAAATGAACTTCTTTGAAATTTAACTTTTCTAATTGAAAGTTCAGCTACCTACTTCAAAATTCAACTGTTATGTTGGAAACTTAATTTTTCAACTTCTTTGTCGAACAATTTATTTGTTTTTTTCTTATAGAAAATTCAACTGGCTTCTGATAAATTCGTAATTTTGGTCTTAAAATTGAAACATTTGATTAGAAATTGATCTATTTCTAAAAATTCGTCTCTTTTACTTAAAAGTTCAACTTTTTGTTGAAAATTCAACTTTTCTAATTGAAAATTCATCTTTGTATATTGAAAGTTTAACTACTTGCTTACAAATTCAGTTGTTTTGTTTAAAACTTAATTATTTTCTTGAACATCCAACTATTTTGTTGAAAAGTCATTTTTTGTCGAACTTTCGTCTTTTTTGGACAAACAATTCACCTGTCTTGCGAAACCTTCATCTTTTTATTTAAAAATTCAACTATTTGGTTAAAAATTTCTCTGTTTCATTGAAAATTCTTATATTTTGCTTGAAAGTTGAATTATTTGGCTGAAAATGAACTGGTTCATTAAAAATGTAACAATTCTGACTGAAAGTTCAACTACTTACTTACAAATTCAACTGTTTTGTTGTAAACTTTATTCTTTTCTTGAAAATTCAACTATTCTGTTAGTAATTTTTTTTGTCGAAAATTCAACTTTTTGGTCGAACTTTCGTCTTTTTTTATTGGAAATTCAACTGTCTTCTGAAAAATTCGTTTTTCTGATTAAAAATGTAATTATTTTTGTACAAATTCATCTATTTTCAATAATTCGCCTCTTTTGCTTGGCAGTTCAATTATTTGGTTGAGAATGAACCTGTTTTTGAAAAATTAAACTTTTTCTAATGAAAAATTCATCTTTCTATATTGAAAGTTCAAATATTTGCTTAAAAATTCAATTATTTTGTTGAAACATCAATTATTTCTTTGAACAACCAACTATTTTGTTAAAAGCTCATTTTTTTAGGCAAAAATAAAATTTTTTGTCGAACGTTAGTGTTTTTTGGATAGAAAATGCAACTGTCTTCTGAAACATTTGTCTCTTCGGTTTCAAAATTCAACTATTTGATTTCAAATGTACCCATTTTGTTGAAAATTCGTCACTTTTGCTTAAAAGTTCAACTATGTGGTTGAAAATTTACTTTATTATTGAAAATACATTTCTCTGTGATCAAAGTCAACGGTTTTCTAAAAAAGTATATTTTAAGCTTCAAAACTCAATTCTTTTGTTGAAAATTCATCTATTTTGGTCGTCAAATTTTTTTTGGTTGAAAATGGAAGTCTTTTGATGAAAACTCCTCGGTTTTGGTTGAATTTAACTGTCTTTTATTTTAAATAAAAATTTTTTTGTATAGTATTTTGTTGAAAAATCAACTACATATTTTTAATGCAAATTTTGTACCTTTTGATTAAAAAACCATTTTTTTTGTAGGAAAGACCTACTTCCTGGTTGAAAATAAATATTTTTGTGTTGAAACTTAAACTTTTCTGATCAAAAATTGAACCATTTGGTTGAAATTTCGTCTTTGTAAGACAGAGTCTTATCTAGTTGGTTAAAAATTTAACTATTTTGTCGAAAACCTAATAATTTTGTTTACAATTCATTGTTTTTGTTTGAAAGTTCGTCTTCTTGGGTTTCAAATTCTTTTATTTTGATAGAATTTGCAATTTTTTTGGTTGAAAATCACAATTTTTTATTTGAAAATTCAACTTTTTTGGTTAAAAATCACAACTGTTTAATTGAAAATTAATCTGTTATGGTTGAGAATTTAATTATTTTGTTGAAAATTCGCCTTTTTTGCTTGAATTCTACTGTTTTTGATTTAAACTTCAAATCTCTTTTGGTTGAAATATCAACAATGACATTTTTCGTCGAGAATTCATCGTTTTTGGTTCATATTTAATACTTAGTTGAAATTTAACTATTGCATGTTTAGTTAAAAATGTATGTTCTTCAGATGAAAATTGAACTATTTGCTTGAAAATTCCTTTATGTTGTTGGAAATTCGTCTTTTGTCGTATTATATTAATCTTCTGAGTGACCAATTAATTTTTGTGGTTGAAAATTTATGTTCTTCAGTTGTAAATTCAAATATTTACTTGAAAATGCCTGTATTTTGTTGAAAAATCGTCTTTTGTGGTGGAACATTAATCTTCTTGATGACTAACTCATATTTATGGTTGAAAATTCCCTTCTTCAGTTTAAAATTCAACTATTACGTTAAAAATTTAATTATTTTGTTTTAAATTCATGTATTTTATTCAATTTTTTTTTTGCAGAAATCTAATCATCAGGGTTGAAACTTTTTCTTTTTGGTTCAAAATTAATTTCTTTGGTTGAATATTTTTTTTGTATTGAAAACTAATTGGTTTAACTAATTGATTTGGTTCAAAATTATTAATTTTTTTTGTTGAAAATTTATCTTTTTTAATTGAAAATTCATGTAGTTTGTTGAAAATTGGTCTTTTTTGGAAGATAAAAGAAAAGTAATCTCCTTAGTTCAAGCATAATCTTTTTTGTTAAAAATTTATTTCTCTGGTTGAATACTTAACTATTGTTTGAAAATTCGTTTTTTTTTCTGTTGAAAATTTATTTTTGTAACTGAAAATTCAACTATTTTATTTTTAGTTGAAAATTTATCATTTTTTGTTGAAAATTCAAATATGTATTCTATTAAAAATTCATTTTTTCGATGATTAATCATTTTAGTTAAAAATTAATTTCTTTAAGTGAAAATTTATCTATTAATTTTTTTAAATGATCTTTTTTGGTAGAAATTTAATTTTCTTGTGTGAAAATTCGTTGTTGTTTTTTTGGTGGAAATTTATTCTTCTGACTGAAAATTTAACTATTCTTTTTTTGGTTGAAAATTCATCTTTTTTAGCTTAAAATTCATATATTTTGTCGAAACTTTTTTCTTTTTTGTATAAGATTAATCTTTTGGCTTGAAAATTCAACTATTTCTTTAAAAATTAATTTTTTTAACATTGATCATTTTAGTTAAAAATTCACATCTTCAATTCAAAATCTAACTATTCCATTTTTATAGAATATTAATCTTTTTTGATACAAATTTTATATTCTCGGTTGAAAACCTGTGCGTTTGGTTTAACATTTATTTTATTCATTTGAAAATTCATGCATTTTTTGAACTTTTTTTTGGTCGAGAATTCATCTTTTGGGTTGCAAATTCAACTATTTGGTTAAAAGTTAATTTTTTTGGTTGAAGATTTATCATTTTAGTTACAAATTTATTTGTTTGGTTGAAAACATAACTATTTTGTTGAAAATTCGTTTTTTTACTTGAAAATTAATTTTTTTACTTGAAAATTAATTTTTTTCACATTCCAGTCTGGCTTGAAAATGTATCTACTTTAGTGAAAAATTCATTAATTTTGTTGAAAACTCTTTTTTTTACTTGAAAACTTATTTTGGTATAAAATTCATATTTTTTATTAAAAAATCATATTTTTGGGTTCAGAGCTCAACCATTTTGCAACAAAATCGTCTTTTTGGCTGGAAAATTCAACATTTTGGATAAGATTATTTTCCTTTATTGACTGAAAAATCTTTCTTGATTGAAAATTGAACTCTTTTGTTGAAAATTCATTATTTTGGTTCGAAAATTATTCTGTTTTACTTGAGGATTCACCTAATTTATTGAAAATTCGTATTTTTTTGGTTTAATTCAACTGTTTTCAATTGAAAATTAAAATGCTTTACTCTTTTCGTTGAGAATTAATTTTTTTTTTTCGAATATTCAACTATTTTGTTGAAAATTCCTCTCGTCTTGGTGAAAAATTAATTGTTTTTACTGAAAATTTAATTCTTCAATCTTTTGTTAAAATTTATCTTTTTGAGTTGAACACTCAATTACTTGGTTGAGAATTTATTTGTTTTATGTATGTCTTACGTAATTTGTGGTTTACCTCTTATCAAATTATGTATGACTGTTGTCACCAAGTGTTGAAAATATATTTAGAAACCTTTTTTTGTTTGCATTAACATTATTGTTCTCGTAGGTGTAAGGTTATTTTCATACCTAAAAGAAATTATAACGGTCAAAGAAAATGAAAAATTGGTCAGGGAAAAGTCAGGGAATTTCGAAACTGCGATTTTATAGCAACCCTGATATTGCAAATAATAGATTTCAAAAGAAACTTATAAAATCAATTATTTAAAATTGTATTTGGAAAATAGATAGAATAGATCGGGAAGAAATATTTCGTTAATTTGAACGTTCAGAACTTCAGGCACGTAATTCAATGAACTGTTGTTTCTATTTAAGGAAATTGTTATATAAAACAAATCTTATTATTTGATCTGATTATTGATTGGTAAGCAATTTCAGTATTTACCAAAATATAAGAATAAGAATCTAAAAGCAGATCTTTTTCTCCAAGTAAGTAAAATTTAATTCTCTTATAATTGACTATTGCCTATTACAGCCGCAAAACTTCTGGAAGAAACTTTGGATTTGAATGCAAGTGGAGTTGGTACAGGCCTAGACTACTTAGAGAGTCCAGTGAGTGATGGAACGATCGAGGAAAACTTTGAGGAAGCTTTAGTAGATGCACCTGTTATAGAGACTGGCAAGTGACCTTTAGTGTCTTTATATCAAATTTTAAATGTCACTGAAGGGCAGCGAATATTGGCTTCGGTCCCAATCATCTATTACAACAAAAAGCATAACTATATTTTTAACTCAATAAAAATTACAATACGTGAAAATGAAGGAATAGTCAGTAGAAATTTGTGTCAGAAACAGAACCTTGATACTTTGTCATTGATATAGCGTTACCGGATGCAATTAACAGACTTCACACCTTTTCCTCTATTTCTCTCTTTTCCTCTTTTTTAAAGAAGTCTTCTTTTTCTCGTTTTTTCGCTTAAATACGATCT
The DNA here is from genome assembly GCA_932178445.1 of Andricus quercusramuli. Taxonomy (NCBI): domain Eukaryota; kingdom Metazoa; phylum Arthropoda; class Insecta; order Hymenoptera; family Cynipidae; genus Andricus; species Andricus quercusramuli. The sequence goes on from CAKNXH010002314.1 coordinate 69,060, forward strand.
GAATTAACAGAATCTAATAAGAAAATCCAACTATTTTTTGTTGAAAGTTGGATATGTAATTAATTTAATTCAAATTTTTAGAAACTAGGTTTTATGGAACAAAGTTTCTGGTTTCCTGTTCTACTATTATATTTTTTGTTCAGAATTCAACTCTTTTGGTTAAAAATTCTAGTATTTGGTTGAAAATTCAACTGTTTAAGAAAATCGTCTTTTGTGGTCGAATATTCATCTCTTGACAAAGAAAATTCATCTTTTTTTATTGTAAATTCAGCTATTTTCTTGAAATTGCAGCGTATATCGACTTAAAATATCAGGAATGTCTTACCTACATTAATTTTCTTTAAAAGAATTTATTATCCACTTATTCCCCTATTTTCGTAAAAAAATCACCCTATTTCCCCTGTTTTGAGAGCATTTTGGGCTGTGAAGGCTGAATGAGTAATTTTCAAAGCTTCACGTAAAATTTGAGCTAAATTCTGCTAGTTTTTGAAATTATATTTTAAAATTATTATTATGTTTTTAATTTCTACAGCTGCTGATCTCGCCGCTCTCGACGGAGAGCTTGCAGATGAAGAAGATTACTTAGATATTTCAAGACACGGAATTGTCGAGGTCGTTGGTGACGATAGTGCCGGACGAAAAGTAATTGTAGTATCTGCATGTAAATTACCTCCCGTCAGCAAAGGAGCTTTTAATCACGCGAAACTTCTCAGGTCGGTAAAACAAAATTTCGATTAAAATTAAAAAAATTAAATCAAGAATAATGCAAACTTTAATATCTTCTTCAACGTCCAGTATTCAAGTTTAAATACGAAATTCTCAGAAATTAAAAGAACATTTTCTTCCATTTTTCTCGTCTCTTTTTTATTTATTTTTTTAAATCGCAATCAAAAAACATTTACAAAAAGTCTACAAACGTTTGTATTTTTTGTTTAATTTCTAAGAATTTCTGAGTAAACAATGTATATTGTCTTTAATTAATTCCATTTACCAATTTAAAATAAATTTAAAAAAATTTAAATAAATTTTAGTATCTTTAATTAAAATATGATTCAAAAGTGTAATGGAAGTCTATTGTATTTTAGGTATCTCACACATACTTTGGACACATTCGTGGAGCAAGATTATAGTCTAGTTTATTTCCACCATGGCCTTACGTCGAAAAATAAACCGCCCTTATCCTGGTTATGGCAAGCTTATAAGGCATTCGACAGGAAGTACAAGAAAAATTTAAAAGCCCTGTACTTAGTACATCCGACCAATTTCATCAGAATTGTCTGGCAGATCTTCAAACCGGCAATCAGGTAATTATTGCTTCTCAATTTCAAAGTTGCTACAACAAATTTAAAATCTGGAAAAGACATGGAATTTTGAAAAAAATGACTTCTTTTTTTACTCGCACCTACTTTAAAGTCTCAATATTCATTTGGGCACTTCACGGCGAATTGAAAATTTGCGAAATGATACAAACTGATTTTTTTACTAATAAAAACAACATGTTTATAATTCCAGAATTAAAAAAAAATTGTATAATAATATTAGTGAGAATTATTTAGAATTCAATAATTATTAAAAAGCCTTTTGCATTTCCTGGTGGAAATATATTCTATGATTACAGAAATTTACAGAAAAAGTTTGATGAATTTCTATGAACATATCTAAGAATTTCTATGAATTTTTCATACATTTTGGACTTTGAATAGTTTTTTTTTCGCTGAAAGCGATAATTAATTTAAAAAATCTTAAATTTTCGGAATTTTATGTAGAATGGCATACACTTTGAGGGGTTAATCTTTTGTAGGAAGGATTTAGGTTTAATTTTTGGTGGTATTACTTGCATTCTATTTGATTTACAGAATAAGTCAAAAGTTTTTATACTCCGAAATGATTCGTAATTTTCTGAAAAAAATACACAAAATTAAAATTGCGTTTTATTGTATATTCTCATACATTTTTTAATAATCTTTATTTTTTATACAAAGCCTTAAAACTTTGTACTTATTCATTAAAATTTTTAATTTTTGCGTACAAATTGGTAGTTTTCTACATTTCTATAATTTGTTGCAATCAACTCAGGCCTCAAATTAACCTAACTATTGATACTTTTGAGCGATTACACTATTTTACTACTATTTGGACAATAATTCACTAAAAAAACTATTTTCTCACAATTGGCAGCTAATGTGGACGATATGCGGGGGGCAGGGGATTTTTTTTTTTAAATTTGACTTTTTTATGAATTAACAAAGTAATTCAACCAAACAGTTGCATTTTAAACAAAAAAATATTAACTTTCTACGAGAAAAGATGAATTTTTAAATAAAAAGACGGGATTTTAACCAAAAAGATTCATTTTCTACCAAAAAAGATGGATTCTCAACCAAATACATAAATTTTTAATCAAATAGTTAAATTCTTAATCAAGAAGATTAATTTTCAGTAAAGAAAATGAATTTTCTATAAGAAAAGTTTAATTTTGTACCAAATTGTGGAATTTTCGAGCCAAAAAGACGAATTTTTCTATAAAATAGTTGAATTTTCAACCTGAGAATATAAATTTTCAACAAAAAAGTTAATTTACAACCAATCAGTTGGTTTTCCAAAAAATAGTAAAATTTCAATTTAAAAAAAAAAAATTGTAATATAGCTTTCGACCAAGTATTTGAGTTTTCAGCCTAAAAAGATGAATTTCCAACGAAAAATGTAATAGTTGATATATCATCACAAAACTGTTTTAATTTAAAATTAAAAACAAAACAATTGAATTGAGCCAAAAACACGAATTTTCAACAAAATACATTAATCTCCAACCAAATAGTTGACTTTTCAATAAAAAAGTTAATTTCCAACGAAAACAGATCAATTTTCAACCAGAAAGTTGTACTTTTAACCAAAAAGGATAACATTCCTACTAATAGTAGACTTAAAAAAAATAATAATAATAAATTAGTTCGCATTCAGGTGGAGAAATGAGAGAGGATTTAACTTTTTTTTTTAATTAGTTTTTTATTGTTGAAAATTAATTTTGCAAACTGAAAATTTAACTAATCTGTTGAAAATATAACATTTTTCATTCATAAAAGTAGCTTTATGTTAATTGATTTTAATAGTTTGTTAAAAATTAAACTATTCCATTTTTGGAATTAAAAATTCATGTGTTTTGTTGAAAATTCTTTCTTTTTGGTAGAACTTTAATCTTCTTGGTTGAAAATTCACCTTGTTGCTTAAAAACTCAACAGTTTGGTTAGAATTTTGTTCTCTTAAAAAAATTTATAGTTGACATATCAACTATTATTATTTTTTTCGTGGCTTTTTTTGTTATTAAAAATTAAACTAGTTTTTTGGCTGAAAGTAAAACTATTTTGTTAAAAATTAATTTTTTTGGAATGAAGATTCATCTCTTTGGCGAAAAAATTTAACTAATTTGTTCAAAATTCGTTTTTTTTTTAACTTAAAATTGAACTACTTCGTTGAAAATTAACTTTAACTGGAAATTTAAATTTTCCATTTTTTATTGAAAAATTATAATTCTCTAGTATTCTTGTTTAAAAATTCATGTTTTGTTTGAAAATTCAACAATTTGGTTACAAAATTTTTCTCACTTGACTGACAAATTTTCTTAGTTGAAAATTCATCTCTGGTTGCAAATTTAACTATTTTGTTGAAAATTCATTTTTTCTTTTGTTTAATTAATGGTTTAACTAGTCCAGTAACTAATTCTTTGTGAAATTAATTTGTTTAAACTGAATATTTAACTAATCCTGTTGAATCTTTTTTTTTGGCTGAAAGTTCATGTATTTTGTAAAAATTCGTCTTTTTTGGTAGAAAATTAATCTTCTTGGTTTACAAATCCATCTCTGTTTAAAAATCCAACGGTTTTGTTAAAAATTCGTGTTTATTTTCAAGTTAATTATTGAAACTGTAAATTGAACTATTCCAGTGGAAAATTAAACTATTTTTTTTTAAATTTAACTATTTGGTAAATAATTAATTTATTGTTAAAAACGCAATATTTCTACTAGAAATGTTAGGCATTTGAATCGTTTAAAATTAAATTTAATATAGTACCCACATTAATTTTACAGAAAAGAATATATTTCCCTATTTTCGTAAAAAAAGTCTCCATATTTCCCCTATTTTTTACACGATGTCTGGTCACCTGAAAAGTATATATAATTCAAAATAATATGTTGAATATGCACTTAATTTTAAGTATATGAAGATATAATAAATATTGGTTTGCATTATTATTCAAATTCTTGGATTATGTTTTTAGTATTATATTTTTAATTATACGATGGTGATAATATATTCAGCAATATCTTGTCATATGATTTTTCAAAGCTTTCTAAATTAAACATATTAATTAAATCCATAGAAACTTGTACCATTAAGAAATTACTTATCCTTTCATAAGGTTACTTTTACAAATGAAAAAATAGTTATTTAATTTTACATATGAATAGTCCTTTTTTTATATGTTCAAATATTTAGATATTAACGACCTGTTAATTATAATTCTGTTTTCACAGCGCCAAGTTCGGTCGAAAGATGATGTATGTGAATTATTTGGAAGAATTGGCACAGTACATCAATCTCGATCAACTTATCATTCCGTCTCAAGTTTTAGAGTAAGTGTTTCTTTACTTGTGAAATAAAAAAATCAATATTATGAATTGGAAAGAGCCTAATTTAAACAAAAAATTTCATTTGCCACAGACACGACGAGCAATTAATGATTAAGAACAGAAAGAATTTGCCTCCGAGTCCTGCTCCGAGTGGAATAGCACCGCCAGTTTGTACAACTCAATTCGGGGCGAGTCTTCAGTTTATCAAAGAAAACAACGGTGGCGATCCTATACCACCGATCGTACGGCAGTGTGTCGACTTTCTTAGAACTCCAGAAGGTAAAAATTATAATATACGGGAGAAAATTAACAAGTTGCCAATAAAAGCAAATTTTTTGGTTACAAATTTATCTTTTTTAGTTGAAAATTCAAAGGTTTGGTTAAGAATTCATTTATTTTGTTATAAATTCGTTCTTTTTTGGTAGAAAATTAAGTATTTTTGTTTGAAATTCAACTACTTGGTTGAAAATTAAATTCTTGTTAAAAAATGATTCTTTTGTTTGCTCAAGTTTTAGCATTTTAAATGAACGTTCATCTCTTTGATCAAATTAATTTTTGATTGAATATTTAACAAATCTAGTTGAATATTCCATAAATTTAGTCGAAAATTCATTTTGTTCTATTTTTGGTTTAAAAATTTTATCTTCTTCGATTGAAAATGTAACTATTTTCTTGTAAATTCATCTTGTTTGGCACAAAATTAGGCTTATTAGTTGAAAATTCAACTTTAAAATTTCTTTTTTTTTTCATTCAAACTATTTCAAATGAAGATTCATCGTTTTAGTTGAAAATTCATCACTTTGATTGAAAATTGAACTATTTTATTGAATATTCGTTTTTTTTTGTTGAAAATTAATTTTTTAACTAAAAATTTAACTATTTTGTTGAAA
>CAKNXH010002314.1:74587-87013 GCA_932178445.1 Andricus quercusramuli
GATTCATCATTTTAGTTGAAAATTCGTCATTTTGCTTGAAAATTTAACTATTACATTTTTGGTGGAAAATTTATCTCTTTTATTTGAAGATTCAACTATTTGGTTGAAAATGCTTGTATTTTGTTACAAATTCGTTCTTTTTTGGTAAAAAAAAATTCATCTTTTTGGTGGAAATTTGTTTTCTCTCTCAAATAAAAAATCTTTCTGAGTTGAAAATTCCAATCTTTTTGAAAATTCGTCTGTTTTGGTTGAATTCCACTGTTTTTTCCTGTTTGGTTGAAAATTCAACTAATTGGTTGAAAATTAAACTCTTGTTAAAAACTATTTTTTTGCTTGAAGTTTTATCATTTTAACTGAACTTTCATCTCTTTGTTGAAAATTGAACTATTACTTCTTATAACTTCTTTGTCAAATATTCCAAAAATTTAATCGAAATTCACTGATGATCTAACTATTCAATTTTTGGTGGAAAATTTATCTGTTTTAATTGAAAATTATTTCAGATAAAGATTCATCATTTTAATTGAAAATTCATAACTTTGATTGAAAATTGAACTTTTTTATATTCGTTTTTTGTTGTTGAAAATGAATTTTTTTAACTGATAACTAAACTATTTTGTTGAAAAATTGTTATTTTTGGTTTATAACCATTTTTTTAGTTGAAAAATTGCCTAATCCAGTTGAATATTCCATCATTTTAGTTGAAAATTCATCTGTTTGGTTAAAATTTAATTTTATTCACTGAAAATTGAACTATTCATTTTTTTATAAAAAAGAGAGAGATACTCTATTTAAAGAGAGACTCTCTCTCTCTGTTTAAAATGTATGTGTTTTGTGGAAAATTAATCTTTTTTGCAGAAAATTAATCTCATTGGTTGAAAATAGAGCTTTTTTATTGAAAATTCAACTATTACAGTTCAAGATTCATCATTTTAGTGAAAAATGCAGGCTTTTGGTTTAAAATTCAACTATTTAAATTGAGGATTCATAATTGTAGATAAAAATTCATCACTTTTTATCTACTTTGTTGAAAATTCGTTTTCTTTTGGTCCAAAATTAATTTTTTTAACTGAAAATTTATCTATTCCATTTTTGATGGAAAATGTATCTTTTTAATTTGAAAATTCATTTATTTGGTTGAAAATTCGTCCTTTTGTTAGTAAAAAATTATTCTCTTCGTTTGAAAATTCAGCAGTTTGGTTACAATTATTTTTCTCTAACTAAAAAATCTTAGTTGAAAATTCAAATCTTGTTAAAAATTAGTGTTTTTTCGTTGAATTCAACTGTTTTTGATTAATAATTAAAATCTTTTTTGGGCGTAATCTCAACTATTACATTTTTTGTTAAGAATCCATCCTTTTTGGTTGAAAATTAAAGTCTTTTGTTAAAAAATTATTTGGTTGAAGATTATTCATTTCAACTGAAGTTTCATCTCTTTCGTTGAAAATTTAACTTTATGTTTTCATTTGGTTTAAAATCAATTTTTTTAACCGAATATTATACTATTTTATTCGAAATTCGTTCTTTGTTCTGTTTAAAATTTGAATTGAATTGATGCATTGAAAATTATCTTATTTTTAAATACTTTAAATTCAGATTTTGTAGTTAATTATTCAGTATTTAAATTCAACATTTTTTCGTGTATGAATGTTTTAATTTTGAAAAATTATTGGTAAACGGGAAATGGCCAGAAACTTGTTTTTATTTTTAGGGGCCAACCCTGAAATATTTATATTCAGAATTTGATTAATAATGAGATACTTATCGCGGGCTTAGCGCGAATCATGATTTCTAGTCAACAATAAAACGAGCGTTACAGAAGTGTGGATAAATAATTTTTTTGTAGTATTGGAGACTGAGGGAATATTTAGAAGATCTGCGAATGTGGCAGTAGTCAAGGAACTTCAAACTCGATGCAATCAAGGATTGCCCATCGATTTTCACGGGGATCCACATATAGCAGCAGTTCTTCTTAAAACTTTTTTGCGGGAGCTTGACGAACCTCTCATGACTTACGATCTCTACGACGAAATCACCCAATTTCAGAGTAATATCATCTTTTATTCATTTAAACTCTTTAAAATAAATTTCTTTCAATTAATTGTATTTTTTTATTTCAGCTCTAGCAAAGGACGAAAGACCTCGAAGAGTCAAAATCCTAATTCTGGAAAAACTTCCCCTCGACAATTACCAACTGCTGAAATATATCGTGCAGTTCTTATCGAAGGTAAGTTTATCCTACGTGGAAAACCTGAAATAGTCTGGAAATTTTGATATACCTGGATTTTTTTTAAACTGCAGTATAAAATTGAATTACAATAATTCTTTGTTCGTAAAAGTAGCTTTATATTACTGTATTCAACTGTTTGGTTGCAAATTAGTTTTTTTCTTGATTTGAAATTAATTTTTTTGACTGAATATTTAACTATGCGAATTAAATATGGAATCATTTTAGTTAAAAATTAATTTATTTAGCTGTGCAATAATTTTTTTGATTACAAATTTAACTATTCAATTTTTGGTTGACAATTTTTTTTTTGCAGTTTGAAAATCGTCTTTTTGGTAGAAATTAATCTTCTTGGTTGAAATTTCAATTATTCTATTTGAAGATTCATTATTTTAGTTAAAAATTCATATTTTTGGTTTAAAATTAAACTATTCCAGTTGAAGATTCATCACTTGAATAGAAAATCTATTTTTTAATTATTTTCCTTTGGTTGAAATTTTTTTTTTTCATCTGAAAGTGTAACTAGTATTCCAAATGAATATTCCATCATTTTAGTTAAAAAATCATCTGTATGGTTGAACATTAATTTTTTTAACTAAAAGTTCAACTATTCATTTTTTGGTTGAATTTTTTTTTTTAATTGAAAATTCGTCTTTCAGGTAGAAATGATTCTTCTTGGTTGAAATTTTTTCTTTTTAGTTGAAAATAACACTACTTGGTTGAAAGTAGTGGAACATATTTAGAAGTTTTGAAAAAATTTCAAAAATAATTTTAAATTTGTATGTATGTATGTATGTATATTTAATCTCTCCCTTTTACGGGTTTGAGGGCCTCCGCTCCCTGTACATATCTTTACATTTCATCCTTAGTCTAACTTATTCGCTGCTTATATTCTAAATCTTTGCCTTACATGATAACAGTCATATTAATACTATTATTCTTAACTTTCTACAAATCTAAGTATGCGCGACCTTCCAGGGCTTCCGTTTTCTCTTACCATCAATTGCATTTTCAACGATTTAAAATTTACCATTTTTCTAGTGACTTTCCTTCACAGAGGATTACCCGTTTGGCTCTGCCCTGTTCCCTTACTTTCTCTTATTTCTTCCAGCTTTTTCATCCACATCACTCCCTGTCCATTACCATCCAAGATCCATCTCACACACTCATCCACACTCAACTGTCCATCTTCCTCTCCTGTACACCTCTCTAACACATGTGCCCATGACTCCACCTCGTATCCACATACTCTGCACAAATTATCCTCTTCATCCATCCAATATCTACAAGATCTCACTCCTTCCCCCATTCTAAACCGTACCACCCTATTCCATTTGTCTTCCTTTTTCATCTTTTGCAAATATTCTGGTTCCGTCAACCCTTTGACCATCATATACCATCTATTGTACTTCGAATCCATAATCTTTCTCCATCTCTCTTCTCCTTGTCTTACTAATAGCTCTAATTCTATGTTCTGCCAATCCAGAACCCCTTCCTGCATATCACAAACATTCCTCATTTTTGTCCTTTCTTCCTCCCATTTCGAGTTTCCCAAATTTCCTCTCGTCTCCTTGTTCCGAACTTCGTCCAAGCATACTTGTGCTATCCTGCTCCCCTCCCCCCTTTTCAGTTTCTCTTCACACCTCCAGGCTCTCTTAATTTGTCTAGTTACCATTTTTTCCCTTCCTAGTTCTTCCCTTATCATGTATCCTGGACAACTCCAACTGACCCCCATTACCCATCTCAGAAATCTCTCATGTATGCTTTCCACTTTCCTATGTTCCTTCCATCCCCAAACCTCCACTCCATAACACAACACCGCCCAAACCAACGCATCAAACAACCAAACCCTCATTCTCCAATCGTCCTTGAACCTTCTCTTTCCTATACCCCATACTTGGCCCATTACTTTACTCGCACTTTCGATTCTTTTCCTCACCTGCAAATCGTTTCCCCCTCCTGACTCAAACCAAAAACCTAGGTAACAGAACTCCTCCACAATTTCCACTGTTTGTCCGTTCATCTTCCAAACGTAACCTATTTTGGTCTTTTTATTTCTGAAGCACATCACCTTGGTCTTCCCTACGTTCACCGTCAGTTCTTTTGTTCCCACGTATTCTTCGAAAATTCTTATCATTAGGTTCATCCCCTTCTCATCGTCTGCTATTAGAACTACGTCGTCCGCGTATGCTAGGGAGTATAGTTTGCTATTACCCAGGATCGTCCCCCCTTTCCCTTTCTCCTTTAGCTTCTCCTCTAGGTCTGCCAGCAGCAAATTAAAAAGTAGTGGACTCAACGGGCACCCTTGCCTTAGACCTCTTCCTGTCCAGAAAACCTCCCCTTTTTCCCCGCGTATCTTCACCCTAATCCTGGTTTCAGTAAAAATTTCCTTTATCCTCTCCACCAGCCCTTCTTCTATTCCCCTCTCTTTCATTGCCTGCCATAGCACTTTTCTATTCACTGAGTCAAAAGCTGCTTTGAAATCTACAAACAAAGCGACTAATTTCCCTCTTTTTCTCCCTAAGTTTCTGTTAACCAAGTAGTTGAGTACGTAAATGTTGTCTATTGTCCCCATCCCTTTTCTAAATCCCGTCTGGTTGTGTGGGATACTTTGCTTCTCTTCTATCTGATTCTCTAACCTTTTTCTTAGAATTTCTGTGTATATTTTATAGCCCCCTTGCATGAGAGTGATCCCTCTGTACTCTTCTACCTTCTTACCCTCCCCTTTCTTAACAAGCGGTACTACCAGCCCTGTCATCCACTCCTCCGGCCACCCTTCTCCTTTCCAGACCTTGTTGCACATCCTCCACATCACTTCCCTAATCCCTTCTCCTCCATACTTTATCGCTTCGTTCTCCATACCATCCTCTCCTGTGGCCTTGTTTCTTTTCAGTCTATCTATCGCCTCATTTACTTCTTCTCTTGTTATTTCGTTCGCTTCCTCCGTTTCTCCCTGGACTGTCTTTCTATTTTCCCCTTTGATCTTATTTTGTTCTCCCCCTAACAGACCCTTAAAATAATCCGTCCATTCCTCCATTTCTATTTCTTCATTCACGCCCTTCCTTCCTCCTCTTTCCCTGTTTATCACATCCCAGACCCTACCTTCTTTGATTGCTTTTTCTACTTCTTCCTTGTATTTCTCCTTTCCCCTTTGCTTTTTCCCTTCCAGCATCTTCTCATGTTCTCTTTTTCTCCTGTTGTACTCCGCCTTCTCTATTTCTCCTTTCCTCCACTTTTTTACAGACTCTTTCATTCTCTCCTTACTCTCCCTGCATTCCTCGTCCCACCATCCTCTCTTTCCCTCTTCTCTTCCTTCTTTTGTACCTATCTCATTCTTCACCTTCTCAATCGACCCTTTCAACCTTTTAATTAACGAGTCTACCCCCTCCTCCTTTTCATATCTAATATTCTCCTTTTCCATCTTCTGTTCAAACACTTTTAATTTATCTACCCCCCAGACTCCCATTTTCGTGTCCCTTTCCCCCCCTCTTTCCTTTCTCCCTCTGCCACGCTTATGGACGCCACCTTTCAGTGTAGCTATTACTGGGAAGTGTTCTGACCCTATCTCATTCCCTACATTCATACTGCATATCATATTACTCATTCTTTCTTCTGCCAAGATGTAGTCTATGATTGTTTCTCCCTTACCTATAAATGTAATCTCTCCTTTCTCATCTCCTTTCATGTTGCCATTACATATAAACCATCCGGTTTCTCCTATTATGTCTAGTAACTTCCTCCCCTCCCGGTCTATCTCCCTATGTTTGGAGCTCCTCATATATGCCTCCTTTTCTTCATCCCAAATCCCTCCCCCTTGCTCGCCAGTCCAGGCATTTAAGTCACCTCCTATCAAAACCAATTCTTCCTTCTTTTCCTCCATCCACCTCCTTATTACTCTCCAACCTTCCTCTTCCCCTCTTCTTCTATATACACAAACCACCGCTATTTTGACTTTCCCTATTATAATCCTTCTTACCATTGTTCCCTCCTTTTCTTCTCTGTCCTGCTCTATTTTACCTTTTACTGCCCATTCTTTTCTCACCCCTGATACCATGCCGCCCATTCCTCTACCTTTAACGTGTTCCTTCCTTGCCTCTTGCATTGTCCACACATACCCTTTAGGTAACAACCTTTTCATCCCCTTCCAATCCTTCTCATCCGCCCAGGTTTCACTCATCATAATCACGTCCCACTTTTCTAACTCCCGCCAGAAACCTTCATTCTTGTTCTTCAAGCCTGACACATTCCAGAAAGCTATTTTCACTTTTTTCTCCTCCCTTCCCTCCTCTATCCTCCTTACTTTTCTTCCGCCTTGCTTTTTGGAAACCCCCCTGTTTGCTCTCTAGCCTCTTTTGAATCTTCCTTTCTTCTATCTTTCTCAATCCTTTTTCCCTTTTTCCTTATTTCTTCTACTTCCTCGTCCCAGACCCACTCCTCCCCATTTATCCATAGTCTGTCTCGCCCTATCCATACCATGCATCCCTTTTTCCTCTCTATCCATGCTCTCTGTTCTATTTGCCATCTCCTTTTCCTCTCCCTCCAAGTCAAATCCTCTTCAATTCTCTCCCTTCTTCCTTTCAATAATTTTTTGTTCTCCATAATTTTCTTTTTCTCCTCCTCACTCCCTACTTTTACTACAAACATTCCTTCTTTTCCTTCCTTCGTCATTCCTAATCTCTTAACTCCTTCTACCCTTACCCGAATTCCAATATCTCTCAGCAGATTTTTGATTTCAATTTCCCCTGTTTCACTCTCTATTTTCAATCCCTTGACTACTATGTTATTTTTTCTCTTCGCCCTTTCTTCCCCTTCCAATCTTCTTTCGATCTCACTCAGTCTCTTCTTCATTCTTTCATTGTCATTTTGCACGTTATCACTCCCTTCTACTTTTTCCGCACTTTCTGTTCCCTTCCCCATATGCTCATTCCTAACTTCTAATTTGCTTACCCGTTCTTCCAGTTGTTTTATCTCCCTATTTGTCTGTTCGTCAATCTCTCTCTGTCTATTCTCTATGGCCTCTAGTTTACCCCATACCTTGTCTTTCTCCTCTTTCCAGAGTTTATCCCACTCTTCCCACTTTTCTCTTACTTTTCTCACTTCCCCCCTAACTTCTTTCCCCTGCCTATTCATATCTTCCAGACTCTTCCTTGTTTCCTCTCTAAACCCTTTTATGAGGGCCGCTAGCTTCTCAAACATCCCCCCATCCCCCCAATCTCTGTCTGGTGTTTTTCGTTTACTTTTCATTTTCTTGTTATCCTTGTCCCTTTCCGGATCATCTTCCCCTTCCTCTCTCTTCCTTTTATCTTCCCCTTCACTGCTAGTCACGTTCCCCTTTTTGTGCCATTCATCCAGACTCCTATTCGAGCCCGCTCTACCTAGCCTGTTGAGGCGCTGTAGGTTTGATGGTCTCCCGCGTTTCTGGCTCGTGCCTGAACCCCTTCTCTCCCTGGTCGGTGTCTCGAACGTCTCGTCATCGCTACTGTCAAATTCTCCCTTCTCCCCACTAACCACGCTCAAAACCTCGTCCGCTCTTGCTTCTTCCTCTCCCTGCCCTCTGGCGCCCGTTTGCGGGCTTCTTACCGTCGGCATCCCAGTATCCAACCTTACCCACTGTTCCACGACGCTACCCTCTCTTCACCTGCCTACCTCTTGCCCCCCTTCCCGACAACCACCTTCTATACCTAACCTCAAAACAAAATTTGCACGTTTCAACTTTCCTGTCTCACAACTTATTTCCACCCTTTGCACACTTGCCTTCACTCACCCTTCTTCCTTTACCCCTGCTCTCCGCACTCACTGCCCTTTCTGCACCCACACACGCTGATTCCCTTCACCAAAGCCAAAAAACGCAACACTTGACACAAAAGAGTTCTCTCACGATCGGTACCGAAAACGGAAGCCAATAATTTTAAATTTAAAAAGATTTGAACAAATTTTAAACAAAATGTAGATTTGTGAAGATTTTCAAATAAAATGTTGAAGCTTCTTAACGATTTTGAAAGGTTTTAAAATCATACAAAAATTTTCTTGATATTCCCGAGAAAATAAAAAAAAATTATTTTAACATGATATTTCAAAACAAGTTTTGATGCATAAATAAAATTGAATTTTTACCAATTTAGAAAAAGTTCGAGTATGTTTAGGTATTTAGAAGTTTTTAAAAGATTCAATATTAATTTAAAACGTGAAATTATGTCAAATAATTTAAAACAAAATGTAAATTTTTGCAGATTTTGAAGAAAAAATGTACAAGATTTTTAAGAATTGTGAAAGGTTTCCAAATCATACCAAAAAAATTCTTAAGATTCTTAAGAAAATTGAAAATTATTTTTTATTTCGAAAAATTGATTTTAAAAGAATAATTGAAATTATTTCAAAAGATTTCTAAAATTGTGAGAAAAGAATGTGGAATATTTCAAGGAAATTTATTTTGCAGGATTAAACATTTTTTCGGAAAAATATGAATATTTTGAACAAATTTCGAAAGTAATTTCAAATTTGAAAAGATTTTAAAAGTTTTAGAACAAAATTTAGATTTTTGAAAATTTTTAAATAAAATGTTGAAGGTTTTTGGGGATTTAAAAGGTTTGAAGATGATAAAAAAAATCTGATATTCTTGGCAAAATCAAAGATATTTTCAGAGAATATTTAAAAATATTTTAAAGCAACAAATTTGTATGCATAAATAGCAATTGAGAAATTATTTATTTGAAGCTACTTAAAATTATAATAACTCAACTTTTAATTTGAAAAGCGTTCAGTTAATTTATTTAATTAATTTATATTTTTGAACTCAATCTGAATCTTTAAGCTGTACAATTTATTAATTAATTAATTTATTATCTTACACGTGAACATTCTGGTGCATTTTAATACAAAATTTTGAATTAAAAAAAGGTTTACACTTCAATTTTAAAAGTTTAAAATTCAAGAGTTGCACTTTGAGTGCCTCAATTTGTAGTTTAGTTTTTATTACTTAAAATGAAAAAAATCTTTAGCTTTAAGAGTTCGAATTTTTAATTCCATTGACAGGTTGTACAGCGAGCTTGAAAACCTGGAAAACCTGGAATTCTCCTTGAATTTTTCTTGAAACTTGAAAACCTGGAAATCTCCTTCAATTTTTTACGAGAACTTTGAATTAATTTTTTTCCTTTTACACCCGTTATGTTATTGAAATGCGAAAAGTAATTTAAATCTTTTGATCTGTTATGAAAGAAACATCAGATTACAAAACATTACTAAATATTTGAAAAGGTTTCAAAATATTTCAAAGATTTAAAAATATTTCAAAGTATTTTGGATATTTTACAAAGATTTCACCAATTTCAAAAAATTCAAAAAGGCGTGTATATCAGATTTGAAATATTTCACAACAATTTCACAAAACTTTTAAAACTTTCAAACAATTTTAAGGATTTCATAGATTTGAAAAACGGTACAATACACCAGGTTTCAAAGATTTTAAAAGGTTTGAAAACATTTTAGAAGATTTGAAAATATTTCACTAATTGTATGATTTCAAATAATTCAATGATTTCAACGAAAAAAAAATTTTTCACAAAGAAAGATTTACGAAAAATTTCACAAATATTTCAAAAGATTTGACAAAGGTTTCAAAGATTTCACAAAATTTCTCCCAAAGATTTCGAATATTTCCTAAAGATTGCAAGGATTTCAAAGATTTAATAAAAATTTCATAAAGAGTTCAAAAGAATACAAGCATTACAAAGATTTCAGAAAGGATGCAGTACACCAGATTTCAAAGATTTCACAAAGATTTCGAACATTTCCAAAGATTTTAAAACTTTCAAAAGGTTTCAAAGATTTTAAAGATTTTGAAAAGGTTATAGTAAACCAATTTTCTAAGATTTCAAAAGATTTTGCACAGATTAAAAATAAATCAATGATTTCAAAAGAATAAAAGTATTTCAAACATTTCAAAAACACCAGATTTCAAATATTTCAAAACACTTCAAAGATGTTAAATTATTACAAAAGGTTTCAACAAATTTGAGCAGATTTCAAAAGATTTTAATGTTTTCAAACGGACACAGAAGATTTCACAAAGATTAAAGAAAACTTTCACAAATATTTCATAGATTTCATAAAAATTTCAAAGATTTCAAGGATTTCAAATACATTACAGAAATGTTTAATGATTTCAAAAGATTTCACAAAGATTTTAAGTACTTCAAGAGATTTCAACGAATTCACAAAGATTACAAGGATTTCAAAGACGACTTACGTTCGCAAAAAAATAAGAATTTGTTTATTCAATCATGGTTCTGCTTTCTTTAAAAATTGTTGGCAAATAAAAAATGAAATGGCTCATTTTTTACATCTATAACAAACGGTTATTTCATTATTGGATTTAAAAAAAGGGGACCTAGAAAAGCTTTACTTCTTGACCTGGAAAATCTAGAAAAGACCTAGAATTTCGTTCCTAAGAATCGCTAGACACCCTGATTGACCGTGAAAATTGTTTGCGAACCCGAAAAGGACCGTGAATTTTTTTCTTTGATTAAAACTTTATATAATGATACCTTTTTTTAATTGTTTTCACAGGTGATGGACAGATGTGACCTGAATAAAATGACATCGAGCAACTTGGCAGTGGTTTTTGGGCCGAATTTGGTTCGAGCGCCTCCATCAAAAGGAATGTCTCTCTCTGCAATAGGCCCCATCAATCAGTTCATCGATTTTGTGTTCACCTATCAAGATAAGATATTCATTATTTAAAGAAAGACTCCCAGTGATAGTCGGCCTATTTATACAGTAGTCCAGCGATCCGTTCGACCTTGGAAAGAAGGATGGTTCACTCGTTTGGATGAAATTGAAAACAGGGAGTTAAGTTTATAAATCTTATTTGCTCATTGTTCAAAGTACATGAAAAACTTATATTTCGCGTCGGTGCTTATAATTAAGGAGACGAAACAAAACAATCAGTGAAAAGGGGAAGGAAGTAACAACGTAAAGATGGACAAAGATGCTTCGAATTTTAAATCTCAGTTCGTGTGTCATCAGAATTTGAGTCTCAGTGTCTAACATTTATCTCGATATTTTAATATTTACTCTACAGTTAACAATTGTGGTAACGTGCACAAGTTTGTCGCAATATGGAGAGTTCGAATGTTTCATATGAAAAAAGCTAAACAACGATACGTGTTATTTGAGAACGCGTGTACATTTATACAAAATTCGTTACTATATACCAAAGATAATGGAATGTCATGCAATTTTAATCTACAACCTGTACAAGCAGTGGAATTACTTCAATTTAGTCGTATTGTACAGGATGCCCTCAAAATCATAAACAGGGTGTCTACTCACCTGGAAAACCTGGAATTGTCAAGGAATTCGTTCGAGAGTGTGCTTAAATTTTAGTATAAAATTAAATAACAATATTTTTTCATTGGAAAAAGTAGCTTAGTATCACTGGATTTCATTATTTCATTGAAAATTCGTTGTTTTTTTGGGGGGAAATTAATTTTTTTAACTGAAAATTCCACGCTTTAGTTGAAAATTGTGTTCTCTCTTGACTGAAAAATCCGCCTTAGATGAAAATCCAACTCTTGTTGAAAATTCGTATTTTTTGGTTGAATTCGAAAATTTTGCATTTAAAATAAAAATATTTGTTAGTTGAAATAGCAACTATTACATTTTTCGTTGTAAATTCATATTTTTTTGATGAAAATTCAACTACTTTTTGAAAAAATGGAAATAATTTTTTTTTTACTAAAAATTTAACTATTTCAGGTGAAGTTTTGAATATTGTATTAAAAATTCCTTTTTTTTTAGTTGAACATTAATTTTTAATCTAAAAATTTATCTATTCAATTTTTGGTTGAAAATTTATCTTTTTTGGTAGAAAATTAATCTTCTTGGTTGTAAATTATTATTTTTTTAACTGAAAATTTACTTAATCCGGTAGAATATTTCTATCATTTTACTTGAAAATTTATCTCTTTGCTAAAATGAATTTTTTTTTAACTGAAAATTTGACTAATCCAGTTGAATATACCATAATATTCAATGTTTGTTTGAAAATTAATTTTTTTTTTACTTGAAAATTCATTTTTTTTTGTTGTAAAAATTCATCTTTTTTAGTTAAAAATTCAACTATTCCAGTAAAAGATTCATAATTTTAGTTGAAAATTCACCACATTGCTGGAAAATTAAGAATTTAGAAAAAATTCGAG
>CAKNXH010002314.1:97187-130579 GCA_932178445.1 Andricus quercusramuli
ATAAGTATATAAATATTTTGTATAAATTTATAAAATTAAGAAAAATAGCCACATTGTTGAATATAAAAACCTTTGAAGAAAAATGTTACTGAAATACTCATTAGGCGTCTGATTTCAATATAATTAAATAATCTATTACACAGATGTAAAGTTTAAAATCCACAAATACTCTATATACAAAATTCGACTCTTAAAGACCGCTGGTTCTATCCGATCTCAGCTTGGATCGATTTGGAATACGCAGTTACATTATTACTTAACGCCAGCGACCGGTCTATTTAATATTATCGATCAGGTTTCATTTGTATCTTTCGCTGTACATATTTTCGCGTCATGACTAGAACAATTTTAGTCGTCGATTCTACTTGAGCTATCGTATAACATTTTTAAGAAAGTTAAGCTTAATGGAATCGGTGGATACTAACTACAATACCTAAAACATTGTTCGCAAGGTGTACCTCTTCGGACGTCTGGCAACGTCATGTCGAAAATTGGGCTTGCGTTGGCTATTACAGATGCAGCATTTCCCCGTAAATAGATTAAAGACATTGTTGAACTGCGCACTGTTTGGTCTGTAAACATCCTGGCCCTTCAGCAGAGGTAAACACTGGAAGGAAATATAGTTAGATATCTTTGCTGTTTTTTCGAAAGATATCGTTATTAACTAACCCAAGTATCAAGATTGTAAACAAGATTTTTTTTCAATTGGCATGAATATTCAGCAAAATAATTAAATTTTTTAGTAGACAGTTTCATTTTTAACGAAAAAATTATGAATTTTCAATGCAAAAGGTAAAATTTCTGTTCAAATAGACAAATGTTCGACAAAACAGTTCAGTTTTCGACCCAAAAGAATAACTTTTTAACAAAATACTAGAATTTTGAACAAAATATTTAAATTTGTAACTGAATACTTGAATTTTCCAACTTCAAACACGAATTTCCCAGGTACAAAGATGCATTTTCAACCAAATAGTCGAATTTTAAAAGAAAAAATATCAAACTAAAACCAAAAACCGTTGAACTTTTAACACGAAAAATTAAGTTTTCAAGAAAAAGATGATTTCTTAACGAAGAATATAATAGTTCATATTTCAAACAGAAAAGGAACCTGAACAAAGTAGTTACATTTTCAACAAAGTAATTAAATTTTAATTAATTAGTTCAATTTTCAACCTTTGAGAATAAATTCTCGAACAAAACGACGAATTTTCAACCCAGAAGATTAATTTTCTACTTAATAAATTTTCACTGAAAAAATACATTTTTAACCAAAGAGATGAATTTTTAACAGAAAAGTTAATGTTCAACCAAACAGTTGCAGTTTTAAAGAAAAGAGAAAATTTCAACCAAAAAAGATTAGCTTTCTACCCATAAAACCGAATTTTCAAGTAAAATAAATCAAGTTTAAACAAAAAATGGAAAAGTTAAATTTTTCGTTAAAAAATTAGTTTTAATCAACAAAAAAACGAATTTGTAATAAAATCGTGACATTTTAAACGAAAGAGTCAAACTTCAATTCAAATTTTCTTTTTTCAACAGAAAGAAAACGAATTTTCAACTCAAAGGATGAATCTTCAACAAAAAACATGATTTTTTAATCAAGTGGTTGTACTTTCAACATAGTAATTAAAATTTCTACCAAAAATGTGAATTCTCAATGAATAATGTAACATTAGACATTTTATTCAAAAGGGATGACTTTTGAATAAAATTGTTGAATTTGCAACCAAACATTAAAATTTTTATTTTACTTTACAATAGGAAAAATATTTAAACAAAAAAAATCACTTACTCTGTATTGTGACAAGAAATAACTCCTGTCTCGTGAATGACAAATGGATCATTGGGCGCAATTCGACAGCAAACGAATGTCCATAATCCAACCAAGCCGGGCCAAATAATCTGTCAAGGGCTGTTGCTTTTGCGAGATATCTCCGAGCTGGATCGCTTTTACCTTGAAGAAAATCACGAAAGTTAAAAAAGTTTAAGACAATTTGCGAGGGAGAATGAAGCTGGAAATGAATGAAAATGAATGTGGTAGTTTGGAAAATAACTTACTTAGCCTTGAGGTCTTCGTTATCGTCCCAGAGGCGTTTGGTGTCGATTTCGAGTTTCGCTCTTTCTCTGGCAGTGTCATCCAATAGTTTTCTCGCATCCGACAATTCGTGCTCATACATATAGACTTGATGTTCGAAACTTCTCGTGTGACGGTTTCTGGGAAGTCTGAACTTCGCGGGTCAACCGGGAGTTTTCGCCTTCTAGGTGACGAACTTTATCGATGTAGCAAGCCAGTCGATCATTGAGATTCTGCAGGTCTTGTTTTTCCTGAAGTTGTGAATAGCGTGCTGGACTAAGAGGAGATCCAGGGCGTTTGGTAATCGGGGTGCTCGTGCTCGGCATTGGTGATTGTAGCGAGGAAGACGTTGCGGCGGTTTTCTTACTTTTGGTTGACATTTTTTCTGACTAGTATTCACTAGCTTAGGTCACTGTCTGATACCGGTCACTCTTGTACACTAGTCGCACATCCACTTGATGAGATACAGACCCAAATACAAACTTTCACGGTTAGAACGCGCGCAACGGGACAAAGAGGAAGAGGGTTATGTTCGTCATATTAGGTATTTTCACTTCAACCATCAGCTAACTTCACTTCGTTGAGTGCTGAGGGGAAAACAATAGATCAAATGCATGGGACATAACTTTATTTTGGTAATATCTTCATAATGAAGAATAATTATTACTATTTTATTATGCCATTGAATAGTTCTTAAAAAATAAAAACTATTTTTCAAATACATTTATATAGAAAAAATTAGTTTTTACGAAGATATTAACAAAAAAGGGCAAAAATGGAGCGAAACCCATGCATTTGATCCATTGTTTTCCCCTCAGCAGTTAGCGAAGTGAAGTTAGCTGATTATGAAGTGAAAATACCTAATTATGATATGCCGGAACGCAACTACGCTGATCGTTCAGCAACTATATGAAAATAGTTCCTCAATGATCACAGCAGTTTTGCATGGCCAGAATGCCCCTCTTCACCCCCCTCGTGATGCTCCCCCTTGCCTTGCTGGTTTCACCCCCGTGTGGACAACCGCGCTACTCAAACTGAATTACTTCCGGATATGTGTTCAACCAATCAGATTTTCCCGCAAAAATTCAAAAAATATATTTTGTAAACATTAAAAAAAAGTATTTAAGCTTATTTGGAAAAACTTTCCTTTCGGAATCACGTTCATTTTATAGTGTTCTTCTAATTTAACTTTAAATTATTTTTTTAAATATGCAACAACCCCATTGATGAGATTAAAATCTATCTACTGATAAACATACATTCTTTTAAAGTCAAACTTGAACATTTTTCCATTCTCTTTTTTTTAGGGGAGACCACCCTACAGTAGATGATCATTAATTAAAAGCACAATTATACCTGAAATAATTAATTCTAATTTTAATTTATTACCACATATAGGGTCCTTTTGCATAATTAAATTTAATTAATTATTTTACATAAATTAGTATTTTGAATGATTATCTACTGTAGATTCGTTATCTATTTCAGGGTGGTCTCCCTATCTATTTTTCAACCTTTGATCATCTTGAAATGCTTTTCTAATGTATTTTTATCACTAGAAAGTGCTCAAGTGTCTAACAGATTTTTCAAAGCTTTGAAATTTTTTTTTTTAGTTATAACTAAACAAATTTTGTTTAACACAAAAATGACTAGAAAACTTGGTAAAGAAAAGGCGCTACTGTTAGAGGGCACTTTCGTCCAAAATTTACGATACCCATATGATATAAAAAGTTTTTAATAATAAATGAAATCCCCTTTTCATCCCCTTTTTTCAGAAAAAAATTGTTTATTACATTTATTTAAAAATACTATTTTGCTTTTCGGTTCCAAATAAAATTATTAAAAATGTTAATTCAAAGTAGATTTTTAAAATTTTTTAATTTAAATTTACCTTTTTTATTCAACAGGGGAGTTTACCACCGTTTTTATATCAAAAATTCGATTTTTTTGTTGTTGAAAATTTATCTTACTTGATTTAGAGTTGCAATAATTTGTTATAAATTCATTCCATTGGAAAATTTAACTATTTTGTTAGCAATTTGTTTCTTTCCGGTCAAAAATTATTTAACTTTTTAACTGAAAAGTTAACTATTTTATTTTTGGTTGAAACTCATCTTTTTTATTTGAATAATTAACTAATTTCTTGAAAAATTGTCCTTTTTTGTTGAATTTGACGGTTTTTAATCTAAAATCGTTTTTGGTTGAAGTATCAACTAATACATTAGTCGTTAAGAATTCGTGTTTCTGGTTAAAAATACAACTATTTGGTCGATAGATGAATTACATTATTAAAAATTATATTCTATCTTAAAAATGCATCCCTTTTGCTAAAAATGTAATTGTCAAGGCGAAAATTCTTTTTTTTTTTTTTTTGTTGAAAATTAATTATATGAAAATTTAACTATTTCATTTTTGTTTGAAATATTTATTTTTTTAGTTGAAATGCCAACCATTTGATTGAAAATTCATATATTTTATTGAAAATTCGTCTCTTTTAGTTGAAAATTTAACTATTTAGAAAAAAAAAGTTTTTCTGTGATTTGAAAATTTCTCTTTTTTACTTGAAAATTCAACTATGTGATTAAAAATTCAACTATTTGGTTGAAAATTGTTCTTCTTTTAAAAATTAATATTTTTGGTTGGAAATTCATTTTTTTGTGGTTAAAAATTTAAATATTTTGTTGAAAATCCTTTTTTCATTATAAATTTTTTTTTTTAAGCTGAGAATCAAACTATTCCATTTTTGCTTGAAAATTGATTTTTCTAATTGAAAAATCAAATATATGATGGAAAATGCATGTTTTTTTTATTGAAAATTTTTCTTTTTTTGGTAGAATATTATTCGTCTTGTTTAAAAATGGTTGAAAATTTACCTATTTTGTTGAAACCTCGTTTTTTTTAATAAAATTTTTTAACTGAATATTTAGCTATCCTATTTTACTCAAAATTATTTTTTTAGTTAAGGCCATGTGATGAGTGGGTCACGTGGGCAGATTCCTACCTTACCGGCACTTTATTTATTTGTCAACTTATTTTCACACGAATAGCCACATCGAGTTGAAAAGTTGGCATAATAAATAAAAAGCACTAAGAAAGGCGGCTCTGGTCCTAAATTGTAATAATCATGAAATTTTTTGTTGTTGTAAAAATTGTTTTTTTTTCTTTTTGATGTGTAAACATCTTAGACCTCGATATGGGTAGTCGCGCCTGATTCGAATGAAACCACGACTGCATAGTGTAACGCTACATGTAACGCAGGCTTGTCACGCACACGTTGTGTCTTATGGCACAGACCGGAGGCTCGCTTTTCTTCACCCACAGACAGGAGCCCTTCAGTCTCTCATTGCCCATCTCTCTCTCTCCTTTCCCATATCTCTCTCTCTCTCTCTCTCTCCTTCTCCATCTCTCCTTCTCCACCCCCTCTCTCTCACGCATTTTGAATTCATATTAAATTCTGTAGAGTTCAATTTAGTGTACGATAAAATATACGGAAAAGAAAATTGAAATCCGGCATATTTTGCCGGACTAGAATACTTGATCTTATATTATCTTAAAATCGTGGAAAATTATTGTTTTCTGGATATAAGTGATAGAATTTAATTATCTTCTTCATGAAATATAATTAGCCTAATTCTAAATGTAGATGCGTAATATAAATGCCACACAATGTATTCTTTCAGAGAACTCATATCGGTCCGCACCGGTATTTTATAAACAAAGCTTGACTAAGCAGGCAAAGGAGAAAATGCGTTTTAGGAAAGGGGCCGTACGTAAATTACGTAACGGATAATCGCCCCTCTCCACCCCCATGTAACGAACCGTAACAAAATGTTTCTACCCCTCTATTGCTGTACGTAATTTATGGTTTCCAGAAATAATAAGATATGGGACTTGAAACTAGTGGAAATTAGTTGTATTTAAGATAATGCGTGCTGTGCAGGGAGAAAACTTCATTTTCAAAATTCTATGATTTTTCTTCGACCAATTTTTTTTCTTTAACCATTAACATTCAAATCCCATTAACATGCATATACAAATCAAAAATTTTGAAATTTATTTCTTTTAAACAAAAAAAGTGACTTTTCTACGATAAGAGATGACTTCTTAAGAAAATACTTAATTTTTCTACAAAATAATTCAATTCTCTACAAAACAATTGACTTTTCAAAGAAATAGTTCAATTTTCAACCTTAAAAGAAAATTCGTAACAAAAAGTTTAATAGTTGATAGTTCAACCTAGAAGGATGAAATGTAATTGAAAAAAAATTAATTTCAAAATCAAAAAGACGAATGTTCAACAAATAAAAAGATTTCTCAGTGATGAAAGAAAAAAAAGTTCACCTGAATTGTTGATCCTGAAAACCAAAAGACGAATTTTCTGTACAAACATTGAATTTTCAACAAGTAAAATAGGAATTTTCAGAAAAAAATTAATTTTCAACAAAATAGTTAAATTTTTAACCAAAGAGGTAAAGCTTCATTAAAAACAAATTCAAAAGAATAGTTCAACTTTTACCCACGCAGTTAAATTTTCAATTATAATAAATCAGTTCTCAACTAAATAGTCAAACTTTAACAAAAAAGAGACGAATTTTCAAATAAAAATATGAATCTTCAACGAAATAATTATTTTTTAACAAAGCGGTTCAAAAAAAATTTTCAAACAAAAAACTGTTTAAATAAGAAGTGAATTTTCTACGAAGGTATTTGAATTTTCAACCCAAAAAGACGATTTTTCGATAATAGCAGTTAAATTTTCATGCAAAAAGGATGCCTTTTTAAAACAATTATTTAATTTTTAATCAAACAGTTGCATTTTCATCGAAGAAAGATCAATTTTCTACTAAAGCAGATGAATTTTTAAATCAGAAAGACAAATATTCAAAAATATAGTTGAATTTTCATCGAAAAAATATTTAAATTAATTTTTCTACACAAAATGTGAATTTTTCTCAAAAGATAAATTTTCTACGAAATAGTTGAATTTTCAACCAAACAGTTGCATTCTTATCAAAAAAAGATTAATTTTCTGCTCAGATAGATGAATTTTTTAATAAAAAATATACATTTTCCAAAAAATAGTTGGATTTTTATCCAAAAAACATTTAAATTTATTTTTCAACACCAAAATATGAATTTCTGTCAAAAAGTAAATTTTCTACGAAATAGTGGAATTTTCAAGCAAAAAGAATAATTGATGAACAAAACTGTTGCATTTTCAAACAAATAATAAAATTTACAACTAAAAAGATTATTTTCAGGAAGAAGCAACGGCAAAAAAAGAAATATAAATACAAAGCAAATAAATTACTAAGAAGAATGTTATATCAGGATTACCGCAAAACTTAATTTTAAAAATTCTCTAATTTTTCCCTAACCACTTTTTCATTTTCCCTGACCATTAATATTCAAAAACCAGAATATTACATTTGTAACATTTTGAACCTAGAATCTTTTATAAGCGGAATAAAATAATTTTAAATAAAAGTTGAAAATTTTCAAATCTATTCGGTAGTAACAAATCGTAACAAAATCTTTTGACCCCTCCCTCCCCCTTAAGCTGTTACGTAATTTAAGTACGGTCCCAAATAAAATAGTTTTTGAAGAATGAATCAATGAATTTTTTAAGTGTTGAAAATTATATCATTTTTGAACAATTTGAACTTAAAAACAGTACAATTTAGTGATTATAAGTTGTTTCTTGAAAATCTTAAATGAAAAATGTAATTTACAAATGAAAACTTAAAAAAAATGAAACAATGAAAACTTTAAAATAATGAATATATTAATTGAAATGTTTTTGAAAATTAAAAAAAAGATTTTGAAGTTTCAATCTGATGCATACATTTAATTAATTACGTAAGGCATTCAAATTGAAATAGTTCAATTTTTAACGTAAAAATCTATACATTATTCAATTATAAACAGATTCAGAATCGTCTTATAAAATCAATTTTATTACAATTCTATTGTTAAGAGTCGTACTACAGTTCAATTTTAAAAATAAATACTTAATTTATATTTACAGTTTATCAACTTAACATTTTTCTTGTTTTCTTTTTTTTTTGTCGAAGTTAACCCGTACCACCGAGCCTCTGAAATTAACATGGGGTTTTAAAAGGGAAAAGCTTGATTTAGAAAAAAATGGGGAAAAGAGCTACTTGTTATAAAATTTTTGTGAATTGTTATTATGCTTAGAAAGTGACCCCAAAAAATGCAAAATAGCAGTTCTCTATTAAATTCATACTAAAACCGGTGTCCTTCGGATTTTCTTTACAAGAATTATTTTTAATTAATAAGGGACGAGTTTCCAAGTATTTTGTAAATAAGTTTTTATTATTCAAACAATAATTATTTGTTCATTCAAATCCGGAAAAATATGCCGGATATGTCAATAGAGAGAAAATCTACAGTTTATTATTATTAAAGTAGGGTTATTGTTACATTGTTAGATTAGGATTATTATCCTATTGGAAAATAACTGTCCAGAACCTTTTGCACGACATTACATATAAGAGAAAATAAATTTTTATACTCCCACATGTGCGTGCGTTATTATTTGCTTTATGTACGATTTCAATTTCAGTCAACGTTTACCGACGATGTTTACACATAAATCTGTCTTGGGTCATAGTTTAGGACGCACGCGATTTATTTCATGATTATTACAATTTAGGACAAGAGCCGCCTTTCTTAGTGATTCTTATTCATTATCCCAAATTTTCAACTCGATGTGGCTATTCGTGTGAAAATAAGAAATAAGTTGACAAATAAAAAAAGTGCCGGTAAGGTAGGAATCCGGTCACGTGACCTACTCGACACACGGCCTTAAAAAGTAATCTCTTTGCTTGAGAATTGAACGATTATGTTAAATAATTGTTTTTTCTTGTTTAGAAATTTTTTTAACTCAATATGTAACTATTCCATTTTTGGTTGGAAATTCGTTTTCTTTGGTTAAAAATTAATTTTTTTTTTACTTAAAAATTTTTCGTTTTGGTAGAAAATTATTTGTTTGAAAATTTTTTTTTTGTAACTGAAAATTTCATATTTTTCTTATGAAAATTTGTCTTTTTTAGTTCAAAATTAAATTCTTTGGTTGGAAAGTGAACTATTTTGTTTAAAATTATTTTTTAGTCCAAAATTGGTCCTTCTGGTAGAAAATTATTCTTCTTCTTTGAAAATTAACATTTTTGTTTAAAAATTTATTTTTTTAGTTGAAAATTCACCTATATGGTTGAAAATTCATGTATTTTGTTAAAAATTCTTCTTTTTAATAGAACTTTATTCGTCTTGTGAAAAAATGGTTGAAAATTTGCCCATTTTGTTGAATATCTGTTTCTTAATTAATGTTTTCAACTGAATATTTAACTATTTCATTTTATTCAAATTAATTTTTTTATTTAAAAATTAATCTTTTCAGTTGAAAATTGAACTGTTATGTTAAATAAATGTTTTTTTCTTGGATAGAAATTTTTTTAAACTGAATATGTAACTATCCCATTTTTGATTGAAATTTCGTTTTCTTTGGTTGAAAATTAATTTTTTTATTAGTTAAAAATTCGCCTTTTTGGTAGAAAATCAATTGTTTGAAAATCCATAGTCTCGGTTGAAAATTAAAATATTTTGTTGAAACATTGTTTTTTTGGTTAAAAATTAATTTTTTACTGAAAATTTAACTATTCCATTTTTTATTGAAAATTTATCTTTTTTAGTTGGAAATTCGACTATGTGGTTAAAAATTCAACTACTTTGTTGAAATTTCTTTTTTTATATTGAATATTTAACAATTTTGTGAAATTTTTTTGTTGAAAATTTACCCCTTTTAGGTTGAAACTTGAACTATTTAGTTGAAAATTCATGTATTTTGTATAAAATTCGTCTTTTTTGGTAGAATATTATTCCTTTTGTTTGTAAATTTATTTTATTGTTTAAAGAGTCAAATAATTTTTTTAAATTTGTTCTTTCAGGTCGATAATCAATTTTAAACTGAAAATTTATCTTTTTTAGTTTAAAATTCATTTCTTTAATTGAAAATTGAACTATTTTGTTGACAATTCCAGTTTTTACCTGAAAATTTAACTATTCCATTTTTGGCTGAAAGTCTATTTTTTTTTAAATTCAATTTTTATTGTTGAAAATTTAACAATTTTGTTGAAAAATCTTTTTTTTTGTTGATACTTGAATTATTTGCTTGAAAATTCATGTATTTTACTGATCATTTTTTTAGTACAACATTAATCTTCCTGCTTGAAAATTCATCTTTTGGGTTGCAAATTGAACTATTTCATTTTTAGTTCAAAATTGATCTTTATCAGCTAAGAATTCACTATTCAATTATTCGGTGTAATAATAATAATAATATATTTGAGAAATTCAGAACTACACAAGAAGAACTGTCCAGTAATTAAAATAATATTTTTTTTTCTCAAACTGAATGACTCACACTTTCACTTTGTTTCATGAATAAACTATAAACTTTTGTTATTAATTTGAATAAAAAAAGAAAATTTTTATGTATTCAATTTGAATTTTCCCGGCACTTTGACTAAAACAGCTAGCGCCACTTGTTAAGTAGTAAACTCCCCTAAACATTTTGATTGTTTATAATTATAGTGTTGTAAACTATCATGAAATATTGGCCAATTGAAAAGTATCATTTTTCAAAGAACTGAAAAGTTTCATAAAATTTTGGAAATGTTTCAAAGTTTCCCAAGTTTCAAATATTAAGGCGGGAAAATTACAATATTTAAAAAAAACTCCAGCTAACTTCACTTCAGACCAAATGCATGGGACAAAACTTTATTTTTGTAATATCTGCGTATTGAATCATAATTATTATTAGTTTATTATTTCATCAAATAGTTATTGAAAAATAAAAATTGTTTTCCAAAACACTTATACAGAGAAAATTAGTTTTTCCGAAGATATTAGCAAAATAAGGCAAAAATGGACCGAATCCCATGCATTTGGTCCATTGTTTTTCCCTTCAGCACTGACCGAAGTGAAGTTAGCTGGTGGTTAAAGTGAAAATACCCGATTGAAACCCTTTTTCTCTATTTGTTTTTCTTCGCTTTATTTAATTTAGCTATACATTACATTAATTTTTCGTAAATGCCGCCAAATCACAACGACCTTCTTACCAACTGTTACCAACCTCCGAATCTAAAACTGTTACTTTTTCTCATGAGAGAGGGAGCCAGTGCTACCAAAATAGTGCAAAATAGACGGCTTTGGACGTTTTGTGCAGTAAAATTGTTGTTTTTTTCGTGTTAATTTCTATTAATTTCACACTTAAATACCAAATTGGCAAGAAAATGAGGTTCGTAAAGCCGAAATTGATAACATTTGACGTTACTGGAACTTTATTAATGACAAAAGTGGAAAAATATTACGCCGCTGCCGGAGCTCAGCACGGTGTTTTGGTTGATCCGAGTAAGTTAGCGCGAAGTTTTAAAACCAACTTCAAAAAAATTTCCAAAGAACATCCAATTTTTGGCAAACATACTGGTATAGGATCGGAAAAATGGTGGAGAAAACTTGTTTATGGTGTATTCAGGGACCAGAATTCTAATATTCCAGAGGAAAAACTTTCAAAGGTAATTAATGTTATTCATGTAGATAGTAAATTATAGGTTAGATCAGGCCTGAGCTTGTAAAAAATTTAAAAAATAAGTTGGCAGGCCCTAATAATTTACTGTTATTAATTAGAGTTTTTAAATGCCCGAGAATTTATGTTGAGCAAATGCTCCCGAGAATATGCTCAGAATTTGAGCTCGAACAGAGCATTTATAGAGCATTAAAGAGAATTTAAACGATTTATTGCTTAAACAAATATATATCATAATTAATACATATGTTTTTACAAATGCATTCTAGAGTGAAAGGAACATATACTTTTTTTTAAATTATAGAGTTGCTACTGGTCGGAAAATTTCAGAAAGTCAGGGAATGTCAGGAAAAACCTGGCAGAGTTAGGGAATTTTTGATAAATTAAAGTTGAAATTAATTTTATTATTATGGTTAAAAATCGCAACTATTTGGTTGAAACTTAATCTGTTTTGGTTGAGGATTCAAACCATTTTGTAGGAAATTCATGTTTTTCTGTTGAATTCAACTATTCTTGGTATAAAATTAAAATCCTTTTTGTGGTTGAAATATAATATATCACGTTTTTCGTTGAGAATTCATCTTTTTTGGTAAAAAATTCAACTATTTAGTTGGAAGTGGAACTACATTGTTAAAAATTTATTTATTCGGTTGATGATTCATCATTCTAGTTAAAATCTCACTCTTTTGTTGAAAATTTAATTCTTTTGTTGACAATAATGTTTCCTAGATGATAATTATTTTAACTGAAAATTTCACTCGTACATGTTTGGTTCAAAATTTATCTTCTTAAGATGAAGATTCAAATTTTTTGTTCAAAATTCCTGTATTTTATTGAAAAATTCATCTATTTTCTTACAAAATTCATATTATCGGTTGAAAATTGATCTTTTTGGTTGAAAATTGGTTTTTTTCTTATTTTGAATTAATTTTTTTAACTAGTAATATAACTGTTCCATTTTTTGTCGATGATTTATCTTCTTTGATAAAAATGTAGTCTTCTTGGTTAAAAATTATACTATTTCGTTGAAAATTTACTGTCATTTGATTGAGAATTAATTTTTTTTCCTAAAAATTTAAATAGGTATTCTATTTTTAGTTGAAAATTTATCTGTTTTAGGTTAAAATTCAACTATTTGTTGAAAATCTGTCTTTTTTGGTAGAATAGTACTCTCATTAGTTGAAATTTCATCTTTTTGATTAAAAATTTAACAGTTTTGTTGACAATTCGTTTGTTTTTTGTTTGAAAATTTATTTTACGAACTGAAAATTATCCTAATTTATTTTTGGTGGAAAATTTATCTTTTTAGTTTAGAATTCACGTATTTGGTTGAAAATTAAATTTTTTTAAATTGAAGATTCATCATTTTAGTTGAAAATTCACTGTAACTTTTCCATTTTTTGTGGCAAATTTACCTTTTTTGATAGAAATTTAATCTTTTTCGTTAAAAAATTATCTGTTTAGTAGAAAATTTAATAAATCTATTTTTTAAAGAATTAATTTCCTTGGCTGAAAAGAAAATTATTTGGTTGGAAATTCATTTTTTTTTGTTGATAAAGAAAATTCATGTTTTGGGTTGAAAAATCCACTATTTGGTCAAAAATTCGTATTTTTGGTTCGAAATTCATCATTGTGATTAAAAATAATTTTCTTTGATTGAAAATTTGTTTATTTTTAGATGAAAATCAATTTTTTTAACAGAAGATATAACTATTCCATTTTCGCTTGAAAATTTATATTTTTAGTTGAAAATTAATTAATTTCGATGAAAACTCGTTTTTTTAAATATACTTCTCTAACTGAAAATTGACATATAATATTTTTGGTTTATAAATTTGTCTTTTTTAGCTTACAATTGAATTATTCTGTTGAAAAATATTTTTTTGCTTACGAAAAAATGCATTTTTTTCTTAGTTGAAAATTGTACTATTTCGTTTAAAATTGACTTTAATTTTATTGAAAATTAATTTTTTACTGAAAATTTAACTATTTTTTGAAAATCCGTCTTTTTTGGTGAAAGAGTTCTCTCATTAGTTGAAATTTCATCTTTTTGGTTAAAAATTCATTTCTTTGCTTGGAAATTTAAGTGTTTTCTTAAAAATTCGTTTGCTTTCCGGTTGAAAATTTATTTTACTAACTGAAAATTATTCTACTTTATTTTTGGTGAAAACTTTATCTTTTTAATTTAAAATTAATGTATTTGATTAAAAATAAGATTTTTTTAGTTGAACATTCATCATTTTAGTTGAAAAATCCCTTGAACTATTCCGAGAACTATTCTATTTTTTGTTAAGAATTCATTTCTTTCATTGTAAAAAAGTATTTAGTTGAAAATTCGTTTATTTTTTGTTGATAGAAAATTCATCTTTTGGATTGAAAAGTCTACTATTTGGTCAAAATTTAATATTTTTGGTTAAAAATTCATCATTGTGATTGAAAATTAATTTCTTTGGTTGAAAGTCAATTTCTTTTCAGTTGAAAATTAATTTTTTCAACTGAAAATATAATTAATCTATTTTCGGTTGAAAATCAATGTATATTTTTTAGTTTAAGATTGAATTATTTTGTTGAGAATTCATTTTTGTGGTTGAAAATTGATTCTCCCAACTGAAAATTTAATTGTTAGATTTTTGGTTAAAAAATAATTTGTTTTGATGAAAAAAAATATTTTGTTGAAATTTTTTGTTGTACATTTATTTTTCTCACATTTTAACTATTCTAATTTTGGTTGAAAATTGTTTTTTTTTAGATGATAATTCATGGAATTTGTTTAAAATGAGTCTTTTTTGATAGGGAATTAATGTTTTGAGTTGAATTTAAAGCGATGCATTTTCCTGCGAAATTTAAACAATGTAATTATTATTAATAAATGTAGAAAATACGATTGTTTAAATCCTAATTCAAAATGCTCATAAATGCTCATTAAATTCTCAAAGCACACAAAAGACGAGCATATTCTCGAGCATATTCTCATGCTCCTAAGAATTTCTCCGAGCACTTAAACTCTTTAGAACACTACTCGAGAATATGATCAACATTTAAGCGCGAATAGAGCATTTATAGAGGATTAAAAAAAATTTAAAGCATTCATTGTTTAAACAAATATATATCATAATCAATACCAGGGTGCACAGTCTTCCCCTTTTTTCTTGAAATTCCCCTTTCTTCCCCTATTGTCAAAAAACTTCCCCTTTTTCCCCTTTTCTCTTTAAATATACGATATTTGAAATTGTACCCATTATTGAATAATAATTAAAGCAATTATAGCACTTAAATAAATTATTTATGAATAAATAAGGTGCACGTTTCACGTGCAGACCATTAAAAATAAATACTCTTTAAAAAAATTTGAAGATGAAACATTTTAAAGTAAGTTGAAAATTTGAAAACTGGAGGCAGAAGTTATTATCCAATATAAAATTGGAACAGTTACAAAATATATAGTACTTTTTAAATAAGTATTAGAAGATTAACACATTTTAGTTGAAATGTACAAAGTTAAATACCTAAGTAAAGAATAGAATATTCTAAATTCATCAACTACAATTTTAAATGTCTAACTTGAGCAGTATTTAATTTTTTTATATCTTTACTTGACAGTTTAACTATTGTTGAAACTTTTTTTTTGTTGAAAATTAATTTTTTTAAACTCACAATTGAACTATTCCAGTTGTGTTTAAAAATTGATCTTCTTGGTCGGAAATCCAACTATTTGGTTACAAGTTCAAATTTCGTTCAAAAATTAGTTAAAAATTTAACTATTTTGTTCAAAATATATTTATTTTGTTGAAAAGCTGTCGTTTTGTTTGAAAATCAAACTACTTTGTTGAAATTCATTTTTTTAAACTGAAAATTGCAATTTTTGACTAAAAATTACTTTTTGTATTGAAAGATTATATTTTTGAGTTAAAAATTCAAATTCATTGTAGAAAGTTCTTTTTTTGGCTCAAAAATTCAATAATTTTGTAAAAAATTAGTTTTTTTATTTGAAAATTAGTTTCTTGAGATGAAAATGTAGCAATTCCAGTTTTGGTTCAAAGTTGATCTTTTTTATTTTAAAAATTCAAATATTTGGTTACAAGTTCATCCTTTTTTGTAAAAAAAATAATCTTCTTGCTTTGAAATTCGACATTTTGAATACAATTTTTTTTCTTTATTGACAAAAAAATCTCTTTTGGTTCAAAACTCAACTCTTGTTGAAAATTCGTGTTTTCGGATTAAAGATTCAACTGTTTTGTAGAAAATTTGAATTTTCTCTGGAAAATTCAGTAGTTTGGTAAAGAATTCAAATGATTGGTCGATTTTTAAACTACTTTGTTAAAAATTAATTTTCTAGTTAAAAAATCATCATTTTAGTTAAAGTTTTTTTTTTGTTTCTTAGAAATTAGGGTTTTTAACTAAAAGTTTCAATGTTTGGTTGAAAATTAACTTTTTAATTGAAAATTCATATTTTCGTGTTGAAAAATCAACTGCATAGTAGAAAATTCTTCTTTCAGGTTTCAAAATTTAACAATTTGGGAGAAAATTCAGTTTTTTAAATTGAAAATTAATTTTTTGAAACGATAATGTAACTATTCGATTTTGGATTAAAAACTGATGTTCTTAAGTCAACAATTCAACTATTTTCTTTAAAAATTACCTTATTTGTTGAAAATTAAACATTTTAAAATTTAAAAATAAATTTCTTGCTCAGTTACAATTTTTTTGAAAATGTGCAAAAATATGTTTTTTTTTTTTAATTGAGTTATATGCACACATTTTTAAAAAAGTTGAATATGTCAAACTTGAAATTTATTTATTTTGCTTTTTCGGAAAAAAAAAATTTGTCGTGAGTTAGGATTTTTGGGATTTCATATCATTTTTGCGATTTTAGAACGTTATAAACACCACGAAAAAAATGTTTTCCCAGGAATACAAAATAATAACTTGTTTCTTTAGTTCAAGCTGACTCAATTTCAGCTTCGAATCAATCCAAAAAACATGTTTTTGTATATTTTCAAAAAATGTTAAATAAGGCAAATTTTGTTTTTTAATTAAAAAAAAAATTTAATTGTAAATTTGAGAAAGAGAACAGAAGTTATTAACCGATTTCAAATTTTTTCCTTTACTTGTTTTGGATGTCGACCCACAAATTGTTATACCTCAGCTCAAACGATTAGATTAATTTTAGCATTTTTACTTCGCTCTACTGAAGAATTTAGTTTTAAATTTACATTGAAAGTATCAATTATAATAAGGACGAAATGACGAACTTGGAAAGAAATATTTATGAGAACGATGTTACACATATCAAAATTGAATATTTAACTAATTTTATTTTTTCTCTCACTTTTTTATATCACTCTGGATGGATTTCCAAAAATCATTGAAAATTATTTAAAAATGTAACATTTCTTACAAAAAATTGTTTGTTCTTTTCGACATATGAAAATAAATGTTTAATCTTTCCGCTATTTTCCCCTTTTTCGTAAGAAAACCACTTTTCGATAAATTAAAGTTTAAATTAATTTTATTATTATGATTGAAAATCGCAAATATTTAGTGGAAAATTCTGTTTTGGATGGGTATTTAAACTACATTGTTGAAAATTCATCTTTTTTTATTGAATTCAACTATTTTTGGTATAGAATTAAAATCCTTTTTGTGGTTGAAATATAATATATCCTGTTTTTCGTTGAGAAGTCATATTTTTTGGTAGAAAATTCAACTACTTAGTTAGGAGTGGAACTACTTTGTTAAAAATTCATTTATTTGGTTGATGATTCATCATTTTAGTTGAAAAACTTTTCTTTTGTTCAAAATTTAATTATTTTGTTAAAAATTATGTTTTATAGATTAAAATAATTTATTTTAACTGAAAACTGAATATTTGGTTTTAAATTATTGTATTTGATTGAAAATTCGAATTTTGTGGGAGAATATTTAACCTTTTTGCTGGTGACTCAGTCATCTTTTTGGTTGGAAATTCCTTTAAAAATTCAAATTTTTCGTTGAAAATTCCTGTCCTTTATTAAAAATTCATCTATTTTGGTAGAAAATTCATCTTACTGGTTGAAAATTTGGTAATTGATCTTTTTGGTTGAAAATTAGTTTCTTCTTATTTTGAATGTATTTTTTTCAACTGGAAATGTTACTGAAAATGTATTTTTTTCGATAGAAATTTAATCTTCTCAGTTGAAAATCATATGATCCTTTAGTAAGTGAAAATTATCCTACTTAATTTTTGGTAGAAAATTTATCTTTTTAGTTTCAAATTCATGTATTTGGTTGAAAATTAAATTTTTTAGTGGAAGATTCATCATTTTAGTTAAAAATTAACTTTGGTTATTCCATTTTTTTGTGGAAAATTCACTTTTTTTGATAAAAAAGTCATCTTTTTCGTTAAAAAATATTTTTTTTTTACAAGAATTCATTTCTTTCTTTGAAAAAAAACTATTTAGTTGAAAATTAGTTTTTTTCATATAGAAAATTCAACTTTTGGCTTGAAAAATCCTCTATTTGGTCAACATTTCATATTTTTGGTTGAAAATTCATCCTTGTGATTAAAAATTAATTTCTTTGGTTGAAAATTCGTTTCTTTTGATAGTTGAAAATTAATTCTTCAAACTGAAAATATAACTATTCCATTTTCGCTTG
The DNA here is from genome assembly GCA_932178445.1 of Andricus quercusramuli. Lineage (NCBI taxonomy): Eukaryota > Metazoa > Arthropoda > Insecta > Hymenoptera > Cynipidae > Andricus > Andricus quercusramuli. The sequence continues at coordinate 115,508 of CAKNXH010002314.1, forward strand.
AAAATTTACATGTTTAGTTGAAAATTAATTTTGCTGAAAACTAGTTTTTTTTTAAATTTTTTTTCTAACTGCAAATTGAAATATTATATTTTTGGTTTGTAAATTCATCTTTTTTTAGTTTAAACTTAAATTATTTTATTCAGGATTAATTTTTTTGATTGAAATTTCATTGTCTTAAATGAAAATTTATTTCTTCTAATTTTGGTTAAAAAATAATTTTTTTTGTGAAAAAAAATATTTGGTTGAAAATTCTTTTTTTTTATCTGATTTTTTTATTTTATTTTATCTATTCTAATTTTGGTTAAAAATTTATTATTCTTAGATGAAAATTCATGTACTTTGTTGAAAATTTTTTTTTTGGTAGAAAATTAATCTTTTGTTTTCAAAATTCAACTAACTATTTGTTTAAAACTTCATATTTTCGGTTGAAGATTCATCATTTTAGTTGAAAATTCCTTTCATTGGCTGAAAATTCATCTTTTCCACTTGAAAGACAACTAAAAAATTGTTTTAATATATTTAGAAAAAAAATTTATTTTGTATTAATATTATTAATCTTCTAGGTGTGTGGTTGACTTTATACCTAGAAGAATTGGAATATTGTAGCAACCCTGGAGAAGGCACTGTTTAATACGAATAATATTTTTTCCATTACTTTAACTTTTTTTATCGCTTAAATTTAGCGCCCTTTGCAATTTGAAGCGATTCATTTTTCCGCGAAATTCAAATAATGTAATTATTAATAATAAAGATAGAAAATATGAATTTTTAAATCGCAATTCAAAATGCTCATAAATGCTCATTAAATTCTCAACGCACATAAAGGTTGAGCATATTCTCGAGCTTATTCTCATGCTCGTGAGAATTTCTCCGAGCACTTAAACTCTTTAGAAAACTATTATTAATTATTTTATGACTAATAATGTGTAGTATTTTTTAACTCTAAAAAATGAATTAAGTAACAACAAAAAACTGAGATCGAAGAAAGTTACGAAAGCGACTTTCATGCAAAATTGCAAACTTCCCTTACAAACAAAATATGGGAAAATCAGTATAGGCCTATTGAAAGGAATTTCCTATTATTTTTTCGTGATTATAGGAAATCCATTATACGGGGTGTCTACCATACCTGGAAAACCTGGAATTGTCAGAGAATTTTTATATACCTGGAATAATCTAGAAATTTTTTATTTATATTGTTTCGAGAGCTTGCCTATTTTTTTTTTTAAATGCAATATAAAATGGAATAAACATGATTATTTATTTTTATATTAACTTTATATTACTGTATTGAACTATTTCCTTGAAAATTCGTTTCTTTTTTAGTTTGAAATTAATTTTTTCAACTGAAAATTTAACTGTTCTATTTGTGGTTGAAAATTGATCGTTTCTGATTAAAAATTAAAGTATTTTATTAAAAATTCAAGTATCTGATTGAAAATTCACGCATTTTGTTAAAAAGTTGTTACATTAACACCGAGTGTTGAAATTTCCAATTGATTAGCAATTATTTCCTCATGAGTGAAAGGTTAAAAAGTACCATTATCTTACAATCATTTCAGAATACTAAACTTTGAATGGCTGTTAGTCCCTGAAAATAAATTGCAAAAAATATACGAATTATTGTAAATTTTAGATTCAGAAATAATAATTTGTTATTAAGTTAATAAGTTAATTACAAGATTAAGATTAAGATCTTTGAATATTAATGGTCAGGGAAAATGAAAAATTGGTCAGGAAAAAATTATGGTATTTTTAAAATGAAGTTTTGCGGTAACCTGATATAATATTCTTGTTAGTAATTTATTGGCCTTCTATTTCTATTACTTGTTTTTTGCAGTTGCTCCCTCCTAACTAAAGATTATCTTTTTAGTTTTAAATGTTATTATTTGTATGAAAATTCAACAATTTTGTTAAAAAGTCATACTTTTTGGTTGGAAATTTAAGTGTTTTGTCGAAAATTCTTTTTTTTTGTTTCTTTAAAATTCAACTATTTTCGTAGAAAATTTATTTCTTATCTTAAACTCATATTTTGATGTTGAAAAATCAGCTAAAATCTTTTTTGGATAAAAATACAACTACTTTTTAAAAAATTTGTCTTTCTTTGATAAAACATTAACAATTTTGTTAAAAAGTCCTCCTTTTTGGTTGAAGATTCAACTTTTTTGTTTAAAAATCGTTTTTCTGGGTTGAAAATTCAAGTATCATTGTAGAAAATTTACTTTTTGTTCAAAACGCATAGTTTGATGTTGAAAAGTCAAACTAAAATATTTGTTGAAAGAAAAGTCCATTTTTTGTTCTTGAAAATTTGTCTTTTTGATTTAAAAATTCATCTTTTTTAGTAGAAATTTCATCTTTTTTGGATAAAAATGCAACTGTTTGGTCGAAAATTCGCATCTTTTTCCTTAAAAATTCAAGTCTTTTTTGGTTGAGTCAAACTGTTTTTGATCAAAAAATATAATCTTTTTATCAACTACTACATTTTTCGAAAATTAATGTTTTTTCGAAAATTTAACTATTACAAATGAAACTTTTCATATTTTGTTGAAAGTTCTTTTTTGTTGTTGTTGGAAATTAATTTTTTTTAAACTGAAAATGTCACTATTCCAGTTGAATATTTCATCATTTTACATAAAAATTCATCTCTAGTTGAACATTAGTTTATTAACAAAAAATTCAACTATTTAATTTTTGGTTGACAAATTATCTTTTTTAGTTGAAAATTTGTCTTTTGCTAGAAATTACTCTTCTTGCTTGAAATTTGAATCCTTCGGTTGAAAAGTCAATTATTCTTAGTTAAAGATTCATATTTTCAGTTGAAAAAAGATCTTTTTCGAATAAAATTCCACTATTCCAGTTGAAGATTCATCTTTTTAGTTAGAAATACATCTCTCATGTAGTTGAACATTAATTTTTCAACTGAAAAATTAACTAAATACTTCAGTAAAATATTCCTCATTTTAATTGAAAATTAATCTTTTTGGTTCTTGGCACTTTATGGTAATTGTTGTGAATTCATTAATATTGATATGAATTTTCAACAAACTAGTTAAATTTTCAATCAAACAGATAAATTTTCAACCAAGAAGATTAAATGTATATAAAAAACATAAATTTTCGACAAAAAATGAAATAGTTAAATTTTTAGTTTAGAAAATTAATTTTTAATAAAAAAGCTAATTTTCAATCAAAGAAATGAATTTTCAATCAAAAAGATTAATTTTCTACCTTTGCAAAGAACCAACCAAATAGCTGAATTTTCATCTGAAGAAGGTATCATTTAAACCAAACATAGAATGATTAAATTTTCAGTTAGGAAAATTAATTTACAACACAAAATTTTGAACAAAAAAAAGGGTTTTCAACTAAAATGATGAATCATCAACAAAAACTCTCGTCCTCTTTCGGAATCCGTTAGAAAACTTGTTTAAAGTTCAAAAGTGAAAAAATGGCGACGGTTTTTCTGAAAATATTAAAACTCAGTTTATTCAAAACTCCACATTGTTTGCCAAAACGACACAAGATATGAAATAAGTTAAAAGAACCAAATTATTTATTTTCGAGATTTTTGCCAAAGTATGTATAAAATCCTTAAAGATTAATTTTTGTCTCAACAATGCAATTTTATTTTATGATGAAAAATTAAAAGGGACTCAATTTAACAATTTCAACAATGCGAATCTAGAAAAAAAAATCAAGAGAGAAAAAACGATGGAATTTTAAATTTCAAATAACTAACATTTTTGTCATAATTTTTTTTTTGACAAATCAGTAAGATACGTGTCGTCTTATTCCTTTTGAAAAACAACATATTTGTTTGTCAAATACTTCTGTGACTTGAGCAATGATTATCTGCGCGATTTGAAATGAATTTGGTCAAGAGAATCAATATGGAAATTAGGAAAATCAAAAAACCTGGAAATGTCGGAATTTTTTGAAAAGCTTGATCAATTTTTTTTTAAAATTGCAATATAAAATTGAACAACAATGATTTTTTATTTGTAAAATTAGCTTTATATTACAGTATTCGACTATTTTGCTGAAAATTCGTTTTTTTTTTTGTTTGAAATTAAGTTTTTAAACTGAAAATTTACCTATTTTATTTTTGAATTAATAATTTCAGGATATTAATTCTTTTTTTTCTTTTCTTTTTTTTTTGAAAATTGAAAATTCATGTATTTTGTTGAAAACTTGTTCTTTTCGGTAGAAAATAAAACTTCTTGGTTGAAAACTCATCTTTTTGCTTGAAAATGTAATAGTTTGTTTGCAATTTTTTTTCTCTCTCGACTGAAAAATCTTTCTTAGTTCAAAATTCAACTCATGTTTCAAATTTATTTTTTCTTTGGCTGAAAATTAATTTCTTTACTGAAAATTTAACTATTCAATTTCTAGTTGAAAAACTATATTTTTTAGTTGAAAAATCGTCTTATTTGGTTTGAAATTATTCTTTCTGGTTGAAAATGTATCTTTTTGGTTGAAATTCAATTATTCTAGTTGAAGATTCATCATTTTATTTGAAAATGCATCTTTTTAGTTGAAAATTCTACTATTCCAGTTGAACATTCATCATTTCAATTGAAAAATCATCACTTTGTTTGAAAATAGAACTATTTTTTTGAACATGAGTTTTTTTGGCTGAACATTATTATTTTTTAAATGAAAATGTAAATATTTCAATTTTGTATTCCATAATCTTAGTTGAAAATTTACCTTTTTTTATTAAATTCAATATATTTCGGAAAAAATAGGTTTTTTAAACTTATTCTCTGCTGAACAAAAAAAGACTGCTTTTTATTTGATTTATTTGTTTTTATTTTATTTCTAATTTTTTGTTTCGTTTGAAAGTAGCAAAAAATACCTTTTTAATACCTTGTTCATTTTATCGCGTTGAAAATCACGAAGTTACAATCAAAAATATTTAAAAGTTTCTCATTTATTCTCGATTTTTTTCAACTTCAAAAAATAATTTCATTACAATTTTCCAAATCTAATCATTTTTTTCTGTTAATATATTGAAAGTAAGTTCCGGAAAATCCTGGAAATCACGGAAAAGTCAGGGAATTTTATTGATAGGAGAAAGTCGGGGATTTTTTTTTAAATCTTGCAAAAGTCAGGGCATTTCTATAAGAGCCACTTCAAATAACTGTCAAGGATAATAAATTAAAAAAATTTCAATATTATATTCAAATTATCAGGGAAAATAAAAAATTGTTTTAGTAAAATTAGAGAATTCATCTTTTTTGGCAGAAAATTCAATTATTTGATCGAATGTTGAACCACCTTACTGCAAAATATTTGTTGTTGTTGAAAATTCTTTGTTTTCCTGGTTAAAAATTAATTTTTCAAATTGAAAATTGAACTATTTCAGTTGAAGATTCGTCATTTTTGTTGACAATTCATCTCGTTGGTTGAAAATTTAACTAATTTGTTGAAATCTTATTTTCTTTTATTAAAAATTAATTTTTTAAACTAAAAATGTAACCATTTCATTTTTAGCTGAAAATGTATTTTTTAAATTTTAAATTCAACTACTTGGGTAAAAGTTAAACCACTGTGTAAAAAATGCCTTTTTTTGTTTGAGGGTTCATCCCTTTGACTGCAATTTTAACTATTTCGTTTTTGAAAATTCGTTTTTTATATTAAATTAATTTTTTACCTGAAAATGTAACTTCCATTTTTTTAAATTAATCTTTTTTAGTTAAAAATTCGCCTTTATTGATAGAAAACTAACCCTTTTTGTGGAAATTTCCTCTTTTTTGGTTATAATGTAACTGTTTTGTTGAAAATTAATTTTTTTATTGAAAATTCATAATTTAGAGTTGAAAGTGTAACTTTTTTTACAAAAAAAACGTCTTTTGGCTTGAATGTTCAACAAATTGGATGAGTTGAAAGTTGATCTACTTTATTAAAGATTTTTTTTTGAAGATTCATAATTTTAATTGAAAATTCATCTCTTAGGTTGAAAATTAAATTATTTTGTTGAAAATTCGTCTTTTTGTCAGAAAATTAATATTGGGGTAGAAAATGCAACTTTATTGTAGAAAATTAGTATTTTTTGGTTAAAAGTTGACCTACCTTGTTAAAAATTCATTTTCTTGGTTGCAGAATTGCAGATTTATTATTTTACTTGAAAATTCATCTCTGGTTGAAAGTTCAACTATTTGTTTCAAAAGTTATGTATTTTGTTGAAACATGTCTTTTTTTCAGTAGAAAATGATTATTATTATTTTTTTAAATTTGTCGTTTTAGAGAAGAAATCAACTTCGCAGATTGAAAGTTAAACTATTTTGTTAAAAATTCAACTATGTTGTTGAAAATTTAATTATTTCTTTGAAAATTCAATTCTTTGGATGAAAATATATCTATTTTGATCAAAATTGTTTTTTGTTGTTGCTGAAATATCAATTATTTAATTTTTCATTCAGGATTTATCTTTTTGTTGAAAATTCAACTGTTTTTGGTTGGAGTTTAATATTTTTGTTCCAAAATACGACTATTTGGTTGAAAATTCCTTTTTAAATTAGAAAACTCATATGTATTTTGTTAAAAAGTCCCCTTTTTGGTTGAAAATTCAGCTGTTTTGTCGAACATCCGTCTATTTGGATTTGGACAGTTATTTCATTGAAAATGCAACTGTTTTTAGTTGAAGTTTAATCTTTTTTGTTTAAAATTCGATCACTTGGATTACAAAAATGTGATCAAATTGTTCTTAAAGTTGAAAATGTGAGAAACTTTCCAATATTTTTTATTGTAACGTCGTGATTTACCACTGTGATAAAATAAAAAACCACTTGGAAAAATGTATTTTTCTGTCCTGGAAAACCTGGAAAAGTCCTGGAATTTTTGTTTGAAGACACGCTAGACACTCTATTTTATTTATCGTAACCACGAAATATTTCATTAATTTGACAAACTCATCCCTACTTATCGATGATAATAATTGACCTTAGGTTGCGGACACTCTGATAGAATGCTACCGAACGAGGATGTGCTGGGAAATTTATCCCGGTACGGTGGAGCTTCTTGATTATCTCCGAGAGCAGGGCATCCTCGTCGGAGTAATATCCAATTTTGACGATGGTCTTGACGCACTTCTACAATCTCTGGACATCAAATCATATTTTTCCTTCATTCTCTGCTCCTATCAATTTGGAAGGGAAAAGCCGGATCCTCAAATTTTCGAGGAAGCCCTCAGGATCTTTCAAAAAATTAAAGGGACACATATTTTCCCCCACGAGGCTCTACACATCGGCGACAGAGTCGATAATGATTATCTGGGGGCAAAAAATGCAAAATGGAATGCTGTTTTTATAAAACGCGACGATGAACCCGTAGATCGTCTGGTTTCAAAATATGATATCTTCAGCGATCTTGAAGACTTGAAAAATAATCTTGAAAAGGATTTTATTCATTCGAAAGTTGAGACCTAAGTAAAACTGAGGTTTCTGTTGTTTCTTTCATAAAAAATATTTTTTAATTATTAATTTTCAAACGATATTTTTATTAAAATTAAGATATTCAATGTCTTCATTTTAATAAAGACAAGTTTGAAAAACTGAAAGTTAATCTTGTCGCGTATTTCTAGTTAATAATTTTTTATATTTAAAACAGTTGAAGCATAATATTGTTAGAGATATATACATTAACAGTTAAATAATTTTAGTATTGAAAATACTAATTTTTGCAAAATGTAGCATAATATAATTTTGTAAGCATATCTTTAGAATAAAAAATCATTTTCTCTAATTTAATGGAATTCGGTCTTCAATCCCTAGCCTAGATAATAAAAACTCGCTTCAAAAATCTAAATGAACATTGTAGGCCTTAAAATATGTGGGTGGTATCGCAATATCAACCGGCGTTTCCGGGTGAGGAGATATCTGTATCACGTGTCCCGGACAATGCTGTTTTGCCGAAACCGATGATAGAGGGAAACTGAGGGAAGCGTTCGAGTCAGTCGATGGGAAAGTAAATATATTTTTTTTTCTCTTGACACAATTAATTAAAATCTATTCTCACAAGGGAAATACATTTAGGATTCCTCATTCTCTCTTTAAATAGATAAATAATCCATTTTTTCTGAATATTAAAAATGGTTTTCAGAGGCAGAATTCAGTTACACAAACTTCAATTTAGAATGCTTCAAATTGACCCGAATTTTTTTTTAAGATAAGAGAAGAAGAATCAGGGTTGCTACAGATCCGGAAATTCTTTCAGAAAGTCCGGGAAACCCAGGGAATTTAAAATTGGTTATGGAAAATGAGGGAATGTCTGGGAAAACTTTTTGGGCTGAAAATTCATTTATTTTGATAAAAATGGCATCTTTTTTGGTTAAAAATTCTATTTTGGTTGATGATTCATCATTTTAGTTGAAAACCCCGTTTTTTCTTACAAATGTAACTGTTTTGTTTAAAATTATTATTTTTCAATCAATTATTTTAACTGAAAATTTAACTATTCCATGTGTAGTTGAAAATTTATCTTCTTCAGTTGAAAATTTAACTATTTGCTGGAAAATTCCTGTATTTTTTTTTTTAAATTCGTCTTTTGTGGTAGAATATTATTCTTTTTGATGACTAATTCCTATTTTTTGTTTAAAATTCATTTCTTTAGTTGAAAATTTAAATATTTTGTTGAAAGTTTATTTTACGTGGTTGAAAACTAATTTTTCTCTGAAAATTATTTTTTTTACTCTAAATTTAACTGTAGTAAGTTGAAAATTTATCTGTTTTAGGTAAAAATTCAACTATTCTGTAGAAAATTTGTCTTTTTGGGTTGAAAATTCATCTATTTTAGTAGAAATTACATCTTTTTTGATTGAAAATTCAACTAATTACTTGAAAGTAGACGTGCTTTGTTAAAAATTCAATTTTTTATTGATGATTCATCATTTTAGTTGAAAACCCTTGTTTTCATTACAAATCTGACTATTTTGTTCAAAATTATTATTTTTTAAATCATTTTTCTTAACTGAAAATGTAACTATTCCATGTTTGGTTGAAAAATGATCTTCAGTTGAAAATTCATTTATTTTGATAAAAATCATTCTCTTTTGGTAGAAAATGAATCTTATTGGTAGAATATTTTTATTTTTTAATCGAAAATTCATCTATTTGGTTGAAAATTTAACTATTTCGTTGAGAATTTATTTTATTTGGTTGACAATTATTTTTTTTTACTGAAAACTTAATTATTCTATTTTTAGTTGCAAATGTATCTGTTTTAGTTAAAAATTCAACTATTTTGTTGAAAATGTATATTTTCTGGTAGAAAAGTATTCTCATTAGTTGATACTTCATATTTTTTGTGAAAAATTCATTTCTTTGGATTCAGATTTAACTATTTTCTTAAAAATTCCTGTATTTTGTTGAAAATTCGTATTTTGTGGTAGAGAATTAATCTTCTTAGTTGTAAATTTATCTTTTTGGTTAAAAAATTATCTTTTTGGTTGAAAATTCATTTCTTTGTTTGAAAATTATTTTTTTTTATAGAAAATTAATTTTTAATACTGAAAATTTGACTATTTTGTTGAAAAATAACCTTTTTTGTAGAAAAGTAGTCTCATTACTTGAATCTTCATATTTTTTATCAGAAATTTATTTCTTCTGATGAAAATCTAACTATTCGCTTGAAAATTCCTATATTGTGTTGAAAATTAATAATTTTTGGTAGAATATTAATCTTCTTGTTGACTAATTCATCTTTTTGGTTGAAAATTAAACTATTAGTTTGAAAATTTCTTTAAAAAGTCAAATCTTTGGTTTAAAATTCATGTATTTTCTTAAAATTTAATTTTTTTGGTTAAAAATTCATTTCTTTGATTGAAAATTATTTTTTTTATTGAAATTTTTTTTGGTAACTTAAAATTCTACTATTCCATTTTTCGTCGAAAATGTATCTTTTCTGATAGGAATTTTATATTTTTCATTGAAAATTCATCTATTTGATTAAAAATTTAAATAAATTAAATTAAATTTCTTTTATCTTTTATCTCTCGTTAAAAATTGATTTATTTTGTTGAAATGTTATTTTTTTTAGCTTGAAAATTCAACTAATTTGATGAAAATTTCCCTTTTTGGTTTGGAAATTGGTCTGTTTTGGTTGAGGATTCAACTAATTTGTTGAAAATCCTTTTTTTTTGGTTCTGTATGCCTGTTGTAACTAAAATTGTTCAAAATATATTTATAATGAAACATTTTTCTGCATTAACATCATTGCTCTTCCAGGTGTAAGGTTGTTTTTTACCTAAAAGAAAAATTTAGAACGGTCAGTGAAAATGGAAAATTGGGTAAAATTGAGGAAATTTCGAAATTGGTATTTTGTAGCAACCCTGAAAATTAAAAACATTGAATCCTAATATAAAAAATATATTGTAAAACCTAGTTTATTGAAATAATCTCTTTAATCTTTTTCAGCTTGAATCGTTTCCGGTCAAACTCCTGGCCCTGAAAGCATCCTGAAAGTTTTCAAACGTTTTTCTGTATTTTCTATTTTTCTGAAGGATTTGAGAGGCCTAATTGAGGATAATAATTTGCTATTTTTCAATTCAAATTTGAAATTGTTTGATTCCGTTTATAAAAGATTATATGTTAAAAATCTCACAAGATTAAGATTCTGGTCTTTGAATATTAATGGTCAGGGAAAATGAAAAAATTGGTTAGGGCAAAATTAGGGAATTTTGAAAATGAAGTTTTGGGGCCACCCTCAAATAATATTCTTGTAAGTAATTTATTTGCCATATATTTCTATTTCTATTTCTTATTTTTAAGTTGCTTCCTTATAACGATTATTTCTTTAGTTAAAAAGTTGTATTATTTGGTTGAAAATTCAACTGTTTTGTTGAACATTTCACTTTTTGGGTTGAAAATTCAACTATCTGATTGAAAATATTACTGTTTTTGGTTAAAATTTAATCAGTTTTGATTGAAAATTCGATGAAAATGATACTGTTTCTGGTTGAAATTTAATCAGTTTTGATTTAAAATTCGATCATTTGGTTGAAAGTATAACTATTTCACGGATTTTTTTTTATATTCATCTCTTTTGATGGAAATTTTATCATTTTTGGTTGTATAATATCATCTATTACGTTTTTTGTTGAGCATTCATCTTTGTATGTTGAAAATTCAAATCGTTTGTTGAAAATTCAACTTTTAGGGTTACAAATTTAATTGTCTTCTAAAAAATTCATTTTTTGCTCAAAAATTAAACTATTTGGTTAAAATACAACTGTTTCTAGTTAAACTTTAATCTTTTTTTATTGAAAATTCGACTGTTCGGAAAATTCAACTATTTGTTTGAAAATTCAGGTAATTTGGTGAAAATTAATTTTTTATGGAAGGAAATTTATATTCTTGATCTAAAATCCGTCTTTTTGCTTACAAAATTAATCTCTTCTGGTAGAAATTTCATCGTTTTGGTTTCAGTGTTTCACTGAAAAATCTTCATTCATTTAAAAAAAATCGTCTCTTTGGTTTGAATTCGTATTTTTGTTGTTGTTCAAATAGAACTTTTTGACAGAAAATGTAACTTTTCCATTTTTAATAAAAAATTGATCTTTTTCAGTTGAAAATTCAACTATTTGTTTGAATATTCATATATATCATTCAAAATTCGCCTTTCCTGGTAGAAAATTAATCTTCTTTGTTGAAAATTCGACTTTTTGGTTTCAAAATTCATGTCTTTTGGTAGAACTCTTACATTTTTCTTTTTAATATCAACTGTAATATTTTTTGTATTTATTATTTTAATATTTTATTATTTTATTATTTAATATTTTTTAGGTTGAAAATTCAACTATTTATTTTTAAATTCAACCCTGGTTAAAAATGTATTTTATTGAAAGTTCGGGTTTTTTCTTGTTTAAATTTAATTTTTCTGACTGAAAATGTTACTTTTCCATTTTTGGTTGAAAGTTTATCATTTTTAGTTGAAAATTCGTCTTTTCGGGTTGATAATTCAATTGTTTTCTAAGTTTGAAAATTCAAATATTTGTTTGAAAATTCGTCGTTTATGATAGGAAATTTACTTTCTTGATTGAAAATTTATCTTTTTAATTTTAAAATTTACCTCTTTAGATAGAAATTTCATCTTTTTTTATTTTAATATCAACTATTACATTTTTTCTGGTTGAAAATTCAACCATTTGTTTTAAAATTCAATTTTTTTATTGAAAATGTAATTATTTTGTTGAAAACTCAACTCTTCTTTCGAAAATGCTTTTTTTTGTAGAATTTTTTGGTTTTTCTTCTTCTAAAATATTTATTTTTTTCATTTGAAAATTGAACTATTTGGTTGAAAAACAACTGTTTTTGCTTGATATTTAATCTTTTTTTATTGAAAATTCGACCATTCAAATATTTGTTTGAAAATTTATGTATTTTTTAAAAAATTGATCTTTTTGGCAGAAAATTAATCTTTTTTGTTGGTAATTTATCTTTTTGGTTGAAAATTTATCTTTTTGCTGGAATATCCACTTCTTTGATTGAAAATCTGTAACCATTTGCTGGAAAATTCCTGTATTTTGTTGAAATTAATATTTTGTAGTAGAATATAATCTTCTTGGTGACTAATTCATCTTTTTGGTTGGTATTTTAATTAGTTAAAAATTCATCTCTGGTTGAAAATTTGTCTATTTTATTGAAAATTCGTTTTTCGCTGTGGTGGAAATTCAACTTTTTTACTGAAAATTTAACTTTTCCATTTTTTGTTGAAAATTGATCTTTTTTAATTGAAACTTCATGTATTTTGTTACAAGTTGGTCTTTTATCGAAGATAAAATTTATCTCTTTGGTTAAAAGTTCGATTTTTTGGTTTTAAAACGCATTTCTTTTGGTCGACATTTCAAATTTTTCAGTTGCAATATCAAGTATTAAATTTTTTGTTCATCTCTTTTTGGTAGAAATTTACCTTTTTTGTTAAAAATGGAACTATTACATTTTTTGTTGAGATTCCATCTTCGTAGTTTGAAAATTAAACTATTTGTTTTAAAATAAAACTTTTTTCTTCAAAATTAATTGACTTAATTGAAAATTATACTTTTTTGTTGAAAATGCAACTGTTTTCGGTTAAAGGATAATCTTTTTCGATTGAAAATTCGACTATCTGGTTAAAAGTTAAACCATTTTAAATCCAAACATAAACAAAAAATATCTTCTCAAATCATTTATTATTAAAATTTAAAAAAAAAATAATTTTTTTAACTATTAAAATAATCTCTTTACTCTTTTTCAGACCGAATCGTTTCCTGCTAAAATCTTAAAATAAATTATCTTCCTGGTTGCAAATTCGTCTTTTTGGTTTTGAAATTCATCCTCGAATTCATCTGTTTTTGGTAGAAATTCACCTTTTTTTGTTAAAAATGGACCTATGCATTTTTGTTGATATTTAATCTTTGTTTAAAATTCAACTTTTCTGTTCAAAATTAATTCACTTGATTGAAAATTAAACTTTTTTGTTGATAATGCAACTGTCTTTGAAAAAATTCGTCTTTTTGTCTTCAAAATTTTATTATTTGATGGAAAATGCAACTGTTTTTAATTAAAGGATAATCTTTTTTGATTGAAAATTAGAATATCTGGTTAAAAGTTGAACCATTTTTAATCCAAATATAAATAAAAAAAAATATCTTCTAAAATCCAGTCTATTAAAATTATCTCTTTACCCTTTTTCAAATCGAACCATTTTCTGCTAAAATCTGAAAAAAATTATCTTCCTGGTTGCAAATTCGTCTTTTTGATTTTGAAATTCATCTATTTTAAGTAGAAATTTACCTTTTTTGTTAAAAATGGAACTATTACATTTTTTGTTGAGATTTCATCTTTGCAGTTTGAAAATTCAACTATTTGTTTTAAAATAAAACTTTTTTCTTCAAAATTAATTTAGTTGATTGAAAATTAAACTTTTTTGTTGAAAATGCAACTGTCTTTGAAAAAATTTGTCTTTTGGTCTTGAAAATTGAACTATTTGATGGAAAATGCAACTGTTTTTAATTAAAGGATAATCTTTTTTGATTGAAAATTCGACTATCTGGTTAAAAGTTGAACCATTTTTAATCCAAATATAAATGTGTGAAAATGCAGCTGTCTTTGTTTTTTTGTTCAAAATTAATTGACTTGATTGAAAATTAAACTTTTTTGTTGAAAATTCAACTGTCTTTGAAAAAATTCGTCTTTTTCATTTTGAAATTCATCTCTGTTTGGTAGAAATTCACATTTTTTTGTTAAAAATGGAACTATTGCATTTTTTGTTGAGAGTTCATCTTTATAGTTCGAAAATTCAACTATTCGTTCTAAAATTCAAATTTTTTGTTCAAAATTAATTTATTTGATTGAAAATTAAACTTTTTTCTTGAAAATGTAACTGTCTTTGAAAAAATTTGTCTTTTGGTCTTGAAAATCTAACTATTTGATGGAAAAGGCAACTGTTCTCGGTTGAAGGATAATCTTTTTTAATTAAAAATTCGACTATCTGGTTAAATGTTAAACTATTTGTAATCAAAATATAAACAAAAAAATATCTTCTAAAATCCAATCTATTAAAATAATCTCTTTACTCTTTTTAGTTTTGAAATTTATCTATTTTTGGTAGAAATTTACCTTTTTTGTTAAAAATGGAACTATTATATTTTTTGTTGAGATTTTATCTTTGTAGTTTGAAAATTCAACTATTTGTTTTAAAATAAAACTTTTTTCTTCAAAATTAATTGATTTGATTGAAAATTAAACTTTTTTGTTGAAAATGCAGGTGTCTTCGTTTTTTTTTGTTCAAAATTAATTCACTTGATTGAAAATTAAACTTTTTTGTTGAAAATTCAAGTGTCTTTGAAAAATTCGTCTTTTTGGTTTTGAAATTCATCTCTGTTTGGTAGAAATTCAATTTTTTTTGTTAAAAATGGAACTATTGCATTTTTTGTTGAGATTTCATCTTTATAGTTCAAAAAATTCAACTATTCATTTAAAAATTCAACCTTTTTGTTCAAAATTTATTTATTTGATTGAAAATTAAACATTTTTGTTGAAAATGCAACTGTCTTTGAAAAAATTTGTCTTTTGGTCTTGAAAATCTAACTAT
>CAKNXH010002314.1:130589-146073 GCA_932178445.1 Andricus quercusramuli
ATATCTTCTAAAATCCAATCTATTAAAATAATCTCTTTACTCTTTTTTGGTTTTGAAATTCATCTCTGTTTGTTAGAAATTCACTTTTTTTGTTAAAAATTGAACTATTACATTTTTTGTTGAGATTTCATCTTTGTAGTTTGAAAAATCAACTATTCGTTTCAAAATTCAACTTTTGTGTTCAAAATTAATTTATTTGATTAAAAAAAAAACAACTATTTGATGGAAAATGCAACTGTCTTAGATTAAAGGTTAATCTTTTTTGATTGAAAATTCGACTATCTGGTTAAAAGTTAAGCCATTTTTAATCCAGACATAAACAAAAAATATCTTCTGAAATCATTTATTATTAAAATTTAAAAAAAAATTAACTATTAAAATTAACTATTAAAATAATCTCTTTACTCTTTTTCAGATCGAATCATTTCCTGCTAAAATCTTTAAAAAAATTATCTTCCTGGTTGCAAATTCGTCTTTTTGATTTTGAAATTCATCCTCGAATTCATCTGTTTTTGTTAGAAATTCACCTTTTTTTTTGTTGAAAATTGACCTAATGCATTTTTGTTGATATTTCATCTTTGTAGCTTAAAAATTCAACTATTTATTTTAAAATTCAACATTTTTTTCAAAATTAATTGATTTGATTGAAAATTTAACTTTTTTGTTGAAAATGCAGCTGTCTTTGTTTTTTTGTTCAAAATTAATTGACTTAATTGAAAATTAAACTCTTTTTTTGTTGAAAATTCAACATTCTTTGAAAAAATTCGTCTTTATGTCTTCAAAATTTAACTATTTGATGGAAAATGCAACTGTTTTTAATTAAAGGATAATCTTTTTTGATTGAAAATTCGACTATCTGGTTAAAAGTTGAACCATTCTTAATCCATATATAAAAAAAATACCTTCTAAAATCCAGTCTATTAAAATAATCTCTTTACTCTTTTTCAGGTCGAATCGTTTGCTGCTAAAATCTGAAAATAAATGATCTTCCTGGCTTCAAATTCGTCTTTGGCTTTGAAATTTATCTCTGTTTGGTAGAAATTCAACTTTTTTTTGTTAAAAATGGAACTATTGCATTCTTTGTTGAGATTTCATCTTTATAGTTCGAAAATTCAATTATTCGTTTTAAAATTCAACTTTTTTGTTCAAAATTAATTTATTTGATTGAAAATTTAATTTTTTTGTTGAAAATGCAACTGTCTTTGAAAAATGTATCTTTTTGTCTTAAGAATGTAACTATTTGATGGGAAACGCAACTGTTTTTAGTTAAAGGATAATCTTTTTTGATTGAAAATTAGACCATTTAGTTAAAATAAGTTAAACCATTTTTAATCCAAACATATACAAAAAATATCTTCTCAAATCATTTATTATTAAAATTAATAAAAAAATTAACTATTAAAATAACGTCTTTACTCTTTTTCAGATCGAATCATTTCCTGCCAAAATCTTTAAAAAATTATCTTCCTGGTTGCAATTTGTTCAAAATTAATTGATTTGATTGAAAATTAAACTTCTTTGTTGAAAATGCAACTGTCTTTGAAAAAATTCGTCTTTTTGGTCTTGAAAATTTAACTATTTGATGGAAAATGCAACTGTTTCTAATTAAAGGATAATCTGTTTTGATTGAAAATTCGACATCTGGTTAAAAGTTAAACCACTTTTAATCCAAGTATAAAAAGAATATCTTCTAAAATCCAGTCTATTAAATATTAAAATAATCTCTACTCTTTTTCAGATCGGATCCTTTCCTTCTAAATTCTGAAGGCAAATGAACCCGAATCGAACTCCTGACCCTGAGAGCATCCCGAAAGTTTAGAAATATTTTCTGAATAGTCCTGATTTTTCCCAAGGACCCCCCCGAATCAGTCGATCCCTATTTTTCTGCGAAAGTTGAAGAGAGACACTGGGAGATAAGAGGGTCGGAGGAGGGATTTGAGATGAGAATTGGGGATCGGGGGAGGCCATAGCTGAGGTTTAAAGAAAGAAAGAAAGAAGGAAGGAAGGAAGGTTTTCCATTCTGAAGAGTCGAGAGGCTGGGAATCTGGGATCGCAAGTGGGCGAGAGGGAATGCTTTGCCTCTCAGCTCTCCTCTCCAGTCCATGCCATGCACATTCTTTACAGTCGGAGTTTGCTGGTGGTGAGAGCGAGTCTGCTTCGTGAGACTGCTTTGCGGGTATTTAATTGAAATCAAGTACAGTGTCGGTGATGCATTCACATCGTTTTATCCGATCACCTCGTCGATCGAGAACCTGTCCATCTGTCTTCTCAGCATCTTTTTGCGAGACTCTCCTTCTCTCTCGGCCACTATCTCCCTCTCTCATTTTCAAATGAATAATGTCAATCAGTGCCTGCATCCTCATCCTCACGCCACTCTCTTTCTGCATCTGTCTCTCTTCCTCCAATGGATATTTGGAATCAACGGTGGGGTAACAGTGACGGCAAACCTCGGATCTTCGGAGCCCCGTTACGAGCTAGTGTTTTAAAATCTTGGAATTTCGATTTTTTTCCGTAAAAGCTGATTGGGTACTTTTTTTTTTTGAAAAAGTTCGGGGACCTGTCTCGGGCCTGTGGTGAAGTGCATTCTTCCGGGGTAAATTAATCAGTTTGAATTTAGAATTAGGACAATTAGGTGAATGACAACTTGGAATCATATTGAGGATTTGACATCAATTTTTTCAAGATTGTTTTGCTCTTTGATGTAGTAACAGGGCTCGGAACGGGTTACTTTCTAGTAACTTAGTCACTATTTTGATTGTTAAAAATGGAACTAAGGCATTTTTGTTGATATTTCATCTTTCTAGCTTAAAAATTGAACTATTTTTTTTTAATTCAACTTTTTTGTTCAAAATTAATTGATTTGATTGAAAATTAAACTTTTTTGTTCAAAATTCAACTGTCTTTGAAGAAATTCGTCTTTTTGTCTTGAAAATTTAACTATTTGATTGTAAATGCAACTGTTTTTGGTTAAAGGATTATCTGTTTTGATTGCAAATTCGACTATCTGGTTAAAAGTTAAACCACTTTTAATCCAAATATAAAAAAAAATATCTTCTAAAATCCAATCCATTAAAATAATCTCTGTACTCTTTTTTGGTCTTTAAATTTATCTCTTTTTGGTAGAAATTCACTTTTTTTTTGTTAAAAATGGAACTAATGCATTTTTGTTGATATTTCATCTTTGTAGCCTAAAAATTCAACTAATTATTTTTAAATTCAACTTTTGTGTTAAAAATTTAATTATTTCATAGAAAATGCAACTGTTTTTAATTAAAGCATAATCTTTTTTTATTGAAAATTCGACTATCTGGTTAAAAGTTAAACTATTTTTAATCAAAATATAAACAAAAACATATCTTATAAAATCCAGTCTATTAAAATAATCTCTTCACTCTTTTTTGGTTTTGAAATTTATCTCTCTTTGGTAGAAATTCACCTTTTTTTTTGTTAAAATTGGAACTAATGTATTTTTCTTGATATTTCATCTTTTTAGCTTAAAAATTCAACTTTTTTGTTTAAAATTAATTGATTTGATTGAAAATTAAACTTTTTTGTTTAAAATTAATTGATTTGATTGAAAATTAAACTTTTCTGTTGAAAATGCAATTGTCTTTGAAGAAATTCGTCTTTTTGTCTTGAAAATTGAACTATTTGATTGAAAATGCAACTGTTTTTGGTTAAAGGATTATCTGTTTTGATTGCAAATTCGACTATCTGGTTAAAAGTTAAACCACTTTTAATCCAAATATAAAAAAAAATATCTTCTAAAATCCAATCCATTAAAATAATCTCTTTACTCTTTTTTGGTTTTGAAATTTATCTCTTTTTGGTAGAAATTCACATTTTCTTTTGTTAAAAATGGAACGAATGCATTTTTGTTGATATTTCATCTTTGTAGCCTAAAAATTCAACTAATTATTTTAAAATTCAACTTTGGGTTCAAAATTAATTGACTAGATTGAAAATTTAACTTTTTTGATGAAAATGCAGCTGTCTTTGTTTTTTTTTTTGTTCAAAGTTAATTGACTTGATTGAAAATTCAACTTTCTTTGAAAAAATTCGTCTTTTTGTCTTCAAAATTTAATTATTTAATGGAAAATGCAACTGTTTTTAATTAAAGGATAATCTTTTTTGATCAAAAATCCGACTATCTGGTTAAAATTTAAACCACTTTTAATCCAAATATAAAAAAATATCTTCTAAAATTATTTATTATTAAAATTAAAAAAAAAATAACTATTAAAATAACCTGTTTACTCTTTTTCAGATCAAATCATTTCCTGCTAAAATCTTTAAAAAATTATCTTCCTGGTTGCAAATTCGTCTTTTTGGTTTTGAAATTCATCCTCGAATTGATCTGTTTTTGGTAGAAATTCACCTTTTTTTGTTAAAAATGGAACTTATGCATTTTTGTTGATATTTCATCTTTGTAGCTTAAAAATTCAACTATTTGTTTTAAAATTCAACTTTTTTGTTCAAAATTAATTGACTTATCCAAAATTTAACTTTTTTGTTGAAAATACAACTGTCTTTGAAAAAATGTGTCTTTTTGTTTTAAAAATGTAACTATTTGATGGAAAATGCAACTGTTTTTAATTGAAGGATAATCTTTTTTGATTGAAAATTCTACTATCTGGTTAAAAGTTAAACTATTTTTAATCCAAACATATACAAAAAATATCTTCTCAAATTAATTAAATTAAATTAATTAACGGCGACTAAAAAGTTTCTTATTTTATGAAAAGGTTATTTTTTGTTACATTTTTTGCCCGAAAATAACGAAATGAATTAATTCATTAGACGTATTATTCAAAATCTGGTAAAAAATGTAAAAATTCAAATTTTTCCAGTAAATTTGGCACTTTAGAGCCGGGAAAATTAATGTATAAAAAGGGCTATCGAATTATTATGAATCCTGATAAAAAATTGCAATTTAGCTAAAATTCCTAGTTCTTAATTAAAAATTTTAATCTTTTTTGTTGAAATATCGAACTATGTATTACATTTTTTAATGAGGATTTATCTTCTTTGATTTAAATTCGGTCAAAAGTTGAAGAATTTTTGTTAAAACTTTATTTTTGTTGTTGAAAATTCATCATTTTAGTTGAAAATTCGTATTTTATGGTTCATTTGGAATGAGCAATTAATTATAAATCAAATATTACAAACAAAACAATTTTAAACTGAATTATTTGGTAAATTTTTTGTAAATATCTGGTAAATTATTTGGTAAATCTAAACTTTGAACGGTATAATTTTAATTCTATTTAACAAATTTTTAATATGTAAGTGAAATCATTGAATTTTGATGCATAAATAACAATTAAACAATTATCACCTTGAAAATAAAAATTCGAGTTAGTTTAAAAGATACTTACAAGTTTTGAAAAGATCCAAACTTAATTTAAAACTGGGAAAGAGTTCTAAAAATAAAAAAATAAATTTAGATTTTTGAAGATTTCGAAATAAAATGTTGAAGCTTTTTAAAGATCTTTAAAGGTTTTCATAAAACAAAATAATTATTAAGTTTTCTTAAATGATTTTAAATGATTTTTTATTTTGAAAAATTAATATTAAGAGCAAAATTGAAAAAGATTTTTAAAAATTTGTTGAATAATAAATGAGAATTGAACAGTTTTCTATTCGGAAAATAATGGAGTAGGTTTAAAATATATTTAGAAGTTTTGAAAATATTCCAAAATGATTAAAAATGTTTCAAAATTCCCAACACTAAATTGATACGCTTTTTAAGCATTTTGAACGGTTTTAAATGAATAAAAAATTCGTATCAAAATTCCTAGAGAAACTTTAATTTAAAAGATTTAATTTAAAAGTTAATTTTAAAAGATAATTTAATTCATATTTAATATTTAAAATCATATTTACTGGTTGAAAATTCAACTGTTTTATAATAATTGGCCTTTTTGGCTTAAAAACTCAACAATTTGGTTGAAAAATAACCTATTTTGTTAAAAAATCGTATTTTTTAAAATGAATTCTACTGTTTTTTATATTAATTTTTTTAGCCAGAAAACTTGAAACATTTTGTTAAAAGTTGAACTACTTTCTTAAACATACATTTTTGTGTTGAAGATTCATAATTTTGTTGAAAAATTCGTCTTTTTGGTTACTTTTTTACCACATTATTGTTACTTGTTAATGTGTTTAAAATTGAACTGAAATATTTGATTCAAAATTCGTATTTTTTGGTTAAATTAAACTATTTTTAATTAAAAATTAAAATATTTTTTGGTTGAAATATTAAGTATTACATTATTCGTTGAGAATTCATATTTTTTGGTTGTTATCTATTTTTAGTTGAAGATTCAGCTGTTTAGTTACAAGTGTAACATTTTGTTAAAAATTCGTTTTTATTTTTAATTAATTTTTTTCACTGCCAATTTTGCTACCCGTTTTTTTTCGTACAAAATTTATCTTTTTAATTTGAAAATGCAATTATTTTGTTAAAAAGTTAAAATGAATCTTCTTTGTTTAAAATGTTATCTGTTTTACTGAACATTCGTCCTTTTAGATTGAAAATTCGTCTTTTTGGCTTAGAAATTCAACTTGAAATCGTATTGGCTATTTAATGTTCATTGATGTCTTATAATTAATTCTTTTCAAAATTAAAGAAAAAAAATTCTAAAAAATCTCGAATTATCGGAAAATTAGATATTTTGACCGCAAAGTTAATTTTATTGAAGATTATTTATTAAAACGGGCGTTGGGGATTTTTGCAGAGCTACTTTAATTCAAAAATTGTTTGGATTATTCATTTGAATCAATTATCATTAAACGAAATTCGTTTGAAATTAAATTGAAATGTTTTGTTGAAAATTCGTATTTTTGTTGAATTTAACTGTTTTTAATTAAAAATTTTAATATTTTTTGTTTGAAATATTAACTATCACATTATTCGCTGAAAATTCATCATTTTGGTGAAAAATACAACTAATTTTTAAAAAAAATTTTTTTTTGTTTGAAATATCTTTTTTTTTTACTAAAAATTTAACTATCCCATTTTTTGTGCAAAATTTATATATTTTTTTCATTTGAAAATTCAATTGTTTGATTGAAATTTTAACTATTTGGCTGAAAATGTAATATTTTGTTGAAAATGTAACTATTTTGTAGAACATTCGTCTTTTTTTGTTGAAAATTCTATCATTTTGGTCAACATTTTTAAACCATTTGCTTGAAAGTGAACTTCTTTGTTGAAAATTCATATTTCAGGGTTGAAAATCCAACTGTTTGGTTAAAAATTAATCTGTTTTGTTCGAGGATTCAACTATTTGGTAGAATTTTCGTATTTTTTGGTTGAATTCAACTGTTTTTTATTTAGAATTAAAATCTTTTTCCGTTGAAATATGAACCATTACATTATTCTTTGAGAATTCATCTTTTTTGGTAGAATTGATCCATTTTTGATTGAAACCGCAAATACTTTGTTGAAAGTTGAACCACTTTGTTAAAATGCATTTCTTCATTGAAGATTCATCATTTTAGTTGAAAATTCATCTCTGGTTAAAATTTTAACTATTTTTTTTTTTAATTATTTTTTTAGGTTGAAAATTTAATTATTTTGTTGAAAATTAAACTATTTTGTTAAAAAGTTGAAAAGAATCTTTATTGTTTGAAAATGTAACTGTTTTGTTGGAAATTCGTCCTTTGGATTGAAAATTCAAAAATGCAACTATCTGGATGAAAATTAATTTCATATGGTTGAGGGTTCAACTTATTTTTGGTTGAACTCAACGTTTTTTTAAATTTAGAATTAAAATCCTTTTTGTTTGAAATATTAAATATTACATTATTCTTTGAGAATACATATTTTTCGGTTGAATGAACCTATTTTTGATTGAAAATTCAAACACTTTTTTGAATTATTTTGTTCAAGAGTCATCATTTTAGTTGAAAATTCATCTCTTTGGTTTAAAATTCAACTATTTTGTTAAAAATTCGTTTTTATCTTTAATTTTTTTTGCTTTAATTTTTGTTAAAGAGTTAAATTATGAATGAAACTGTTCTCTGTTGAAGTTTAATCTTTTTTGTTTAAAAATTCAACTATTTGGTTAAAAATTCAACTATTTTGTTGCAAATTTAATTAATTTGTTGAAAATTCGTCCTTTTGGATACAAAAATTATTTTATTTTGTAGAAAAGTTCTTCATTGATAATTCATCTTTGTTTATGGAAAATTTAACTATTTTCTAGAAAATTTGTTGTTTTTTTTTGTTTGAAAATTAAATTTCATAACTGAAAATGTACCTATTCCATTTTCAGCTAAAAATTATACTATTTGGTAAAAAATGAATTTTTGGTTGAAAATTTGTATTTTTATTCAGTACAATAATCGTCTTTTTGTCTTAGAAAGTTCGTTTGAAAATTCTATTATTTGGCAGAAAATTCACTTTTTAGTTGAAAATTCACATTTTCGGCTTGAAAATACAACTGATAAAAAATTAATCTGTTTCGGTTGAGGATGCAACTACTTTGTTGAAAATTCGTATTTTTTTGTTAAATTTAACTGTTTTTTATTTAAAATTTAAATACTGTTTAGTTGAAATATCAACTATTACATTATTTGTTGAGACTTCATCTTTTTTGAATGAATTCATATTTTGTGGTAGAATATAATCTTCTTGGTGACTAATTCATCTTTTTGGTTGGTATTTTAATTAGTTAAAAATTCATCTCTGGTTGAAAATTTGTCTATTTTATTGAAAATTCGTTTTTCGCTGTGGTTGAAATTCAACTTTTTTACTAAAAATTTAACTATTCCATATTTGGTGGAAAATTGATATTTTTCATTTGAAAATTCAACTATTTGGTTGAAAGTACATATCTTTATAGTTTGAAAATTCAATTTGGTTACCAATTCTACTGTTTGGTCCCAAATTTAATTATTTTGTTGAAAATTAATCTATTTTATTGAAAATTTAACTATTTTGTTAAAAATAATCTTTTCTGGTCAAAAATTTAACTTTTTTGTTGAACACTCGTCTGTTTTAAAAGAAAATAATTGAAAATGGAATTATTGTGTTAAAAACCTATCTTCTTGTACAGAAAATTCATTTATTATAGTAGAAAAGTTCTTGGTTGAAAATTCAACTCTCACCTAAAAAAACCGTCTTTTGGCTTGAAGATTCAGCTATTAAAATTTTAACTGAAAATTAATTTTTCTTTGGTTGAAAATTAAAATACTTGGTTGACAGATGAACTTTCCTAAAATTGCATTTCATTGGTTGAAGGTTCAAACTATTTTGTCGAAGTCATTATTTGTGGTTAAAAATTAATTTTCTTACTGGAAATTTAACTTTTCCGTTTTTGGATAAAAATTGATCGGTTTTAGTTGAAAATTAAACTATTCGATTAAAAGTTAATTTTGTCGTTGGAAATTCAATTATGTTTTAGAAAATTCGTCTTTTAGGCGTGAGTTTTCATCTGTCTTCTAAAAAATTCAATTTTTTACTTGATGATTGAACTATTTGATAAAAACTTAATCTTTTCGAGATTAAAAGACAACTTTTTCTGAAACATTCGACTTTTTAGCCTGAGAACTCAACTCATTCGTTATAAATTGATATCTCTGCTAGGTTTAAAAGAATTAATTTTTTATAACTGACGAAACCTCTTTGATACGAAATGAATTCGTTCGAGAACGTGCTTAAATTTTATTATAAAATTAAATAACAATATTTCTTAATTGGTAAAAGTAGCTTTATATCACTGGATTTCATTATTTTGTTGAAAATTCGTTTTTTTTGTCGGAAATTAATTTTTTCAATGGAAAATTCCACGCTTTAGTTGAAAATTTTGTTCTCTCTTGACTGAAAAATATGTCTTGGATGAAAATGCAACTCTTGTTGAAAATTCGTCTTTTTTGGTTGAATTCGGAAATTTTGTATAAGTTTTAAATATTGTATTAAAATTTTTTTTTTTTTTTTTTAATTGAACATGAATTTTTAATCTAAAAATTTACCTATTCAATTTTTGGTTGAAAATTTATCTTTTTTGGTAGAAAATTAATCTTCTTGGTTGAAAATTATTATTTTTTTAACTAAAAATTTACTTTATCCGGTAGAATATTCTATCATTTTAGTTGAAAATTTATTTCTCTCGCTAAAATGAATTTTTTTTAAACTGAAAATTTGACTAATTCCGTTGAATATACCATAATATTCAATGTTTGTTTGAAAATTAATTTTTTTTTACTTGAAAAATCATGTTTTTTTTGTAAAAATTCATCTTTTTTAGTTTAAAATTCAACTATTCCAGTAAAAGATTAATAATTTTAGTTGAAAATTCGTCACATTGCTGGAAAATTAAGAATTTAGAAAACATTCGAGTAAGTTGAAGAGATATTTGGAAACTTTGAAAAGATTACAATTTAATTTAAAACCTGAACTTTTTCAAATAATTTAAGAAAAATGTAGATTTTAGCAGATTTACAACCAAAGATTTTCAAGTTTTTCAAGAATTGTGAAAGGTTTCACAAGAATACAAAAAATTTCTTAGGCTTTCTAGGAAAATTGAAAATGATTTTTTGTTTGGAAAAATTAATTGTTGTAGAATATTTAAAAAGATTTCTAAAAATATATATCAAATACATTATTGTAGATTATAATAATATTATTAAAATGAGTTGTTAAAATGAGAATTATTAAAATTCAAGAGATTACCAAAATTGTCCAAAAGAAACTAGACGATTTTAAGGCCATTTTTTAATTTCGCGGGATTTAAAAAAAATGGAAAAAATTCTAATCATTTCAAAAGCTATTTAGAAGTTTTGAAAAAAATTCAAAAAAAAATTTGAAATGATTTCAAAAAATTGTTAACAAAATGTAGATTTTTTAAGATTTTGAAAAAAATTCTTTAAGTTTTTTAAAGATTTTGAAAGGATTCAAATAATAAAATTTTGGTTGATATTCCTCTTGGACTATTATGTTGAAATTTTTATTTTATTTTTTTTTTTCAAATGAATTCTTTCAACTGAAAATTTAACTGTTCCATTTTTTGTTGGAAATTTATCTTCTTTAGTTGAAAATTCATGTATTTTGTTAAAAATTGGTCTTGGTAGAAAATTAATTTTGTAACTGTAAATTTATTTAATCCAGTTGAATATTTCATCTCTTTTGTTGAAAATTATTTTTTACCGGAAATTTAAGTATGTAATTTTTGTTTGAAAATTCATCTTTTCTACATGAAAATTCATGTATTTTGGTGAAAATTCCTATTTTTTGGTCGAAAAGGAATCTTCTTTGTTGAAAGATTTATATTTTTAGTTAAATTTAGATTTTTCCAGTAGAAGATTCATAATTTTAGTTCAAAATTCATCACTTTCTTGGAAAACTTAACTATTTTGTTGAAAATTCGTTTTTTTTTTAATTGAAAATTAATTCTTTTAAACTAAAAATTCAAATATTCCATTTTGGATTAAAAATTTATCTTTTTAGTTGGAAATTAAACTATTTTATTGTAAATTGATCTTTTTTTGTTGAAAATTCACTATTTTGATGAAAATTCAACTATTCAGTTAAAAGTTCATCTATCGTATAACAATTTTAATTTCACAAATGAAAAAACATTCAATTTTACATAAGAATCAATTTTCACACATTTAGATATTTACAATGACTGAAAAGAAATATTATTTATAATAAACTAAAGAAGTTGCATACATATTCCGAGTCGAATGTTTAAAAAAATGCGAATACCTGAATGGCTATTATGAAAAAATATACCTAAAAAAATCTTGAGGCACCGCGAAAAAACCTGGAATTTTCTGGTATTTTTTTCAGGTTTTGAGTAGACACCCTGAGATCATTTTATAGGTGCCTTAAAGGTCTTGATCCTAAAATTCGCTTGATTCCAAGACCACCTTGTTGATTCCAAATTATCTATTTTATTGATATCCAGGTACCTACTTATTAGAATTCACCCTGACCCTGTCCAGACCTTTCATAATTAAAAAGTCTTGAACCAGCTTCTTCAGCTTTTGAAGCCATCATCAAGAATGAGCAAGATCCTGATTTCCTGATCCAAATTCATTCTCTCAAGTCCCTATCATTACAGAATTACATCAGAATTACATCGTCGATTGGCAGTGTCCAGACTAACCGAAGATTAATGAACTTTCTTGAAGATAAGAGGACGAACTATCGCGCTGCTGTTCCGCGAAATGCGGCCTCGGCAGTAAACTCGAAATTGTGAGTCGTGACCCTTCCTCAGAGGCGGATGGATGCGAAATAGTGCTGCGATTCGACGGAAAACCCGGAAAGTGAGTCGGAGTAGTGTTTCGCTCGATTCACTTTATTTGGGAATTGGAGTCCGATTCTTGAAAAAAAAATCATAAATTATAATTTGCGGATGCAGTGCTGATGGACCAAAGTGCTGTGTAGGCCCTTGAGTTGTGATTTGGAGTCATCAGACGAAGAGACAATGCACGGAAGTCTCTTTTTCCTCCTCATCGTGGGTCTCCACATGGGAGCTTACGCTGAACCGGAACCAACTGATGAACAGTTCAATAGGATACCACAAAATAGGGAAGAGGATAAGTGCTATGATGTCACTGGAAAACCTCAGGTTAGTGTGATACTGTGACTACTTAGAATAATTAGATTGTAAGGGAAAACCTGAAAGTTTTAGTTAAAATTCATTTTTTTAGATGAAAATTTAAATAGTTTGTTAAAAATTCAATTTTTATGGTATAAAATTCATAGATTCAATTGAAAATGTTACTATTCCATTTTTGCTTGAAAATTGGTCCCTTTTAGTTGGAAATTGATTTATTTGGTTGATTTTTTTTTAGTTAAAAATTCCATTAATTTGCTAGAAAACTCAAATATTTGGTAACAAATTCATTTCCTTGGTTCAAAATTGATAAAACTTAATTTCCGTAATTTGAAAATTAATTTTTTTTTGGTTGAAAATTCAACTATTTGGTGAAAAAATTAATTTTTTTACTCGAAAATTAAATTATTTAGTAAAAAATTCCATTTTTGCTTGAAAATTTATCTTTTTTTGGTTGAAAATTCAATTATTTTGTTAGAAAGTTCATATTTTTGTTATGAAAACTCAACTGTTTTGTAAAAAGTTCGTCTTTTTAGTTTGTTTCATTTTTTATTGCTTAAAATGTATTTTTCAACTGATAATGTAACTGTTACATTCTTGCTGGAAAATGTATCCCTTTTAGTTGAAAATTCATTTATTTGGTTGAAATATTTTTTTCATTAGTTGAAAATTCTATTATTTTGATAGAAAACTCAACTATTTGGTTAAAAATTCTTTTTTGGCTTCAAGATTCATCTTTTTCAGTAGATAGTTCCAGTATTTTGTGCAAAATTCATCTTTTTGGTTGAAAATTGAACTCTTTGGTAAAAATTTTTTTTTTGTATGAACTTTAACTATTTTGTTGAAAATTCATTTTTTGATTTAAAACTCGTCTTATTTAGTTAAAAATTCTATTATTTTTCTCGAAAATTCAATTAATTGGTTAAAAGTTAATTTTTGTTGTTTGAAAATTATTCATCTTTATCAATTGAAATTTCAAGTATCTTGTAAAAAAATCATCTTTTTTGTTAAAAATCGAATTATTTTGTTAAAAATCGAATTATTTTGTAAAAATGTCTTTTTTTTGTATAAAATTAAACTGTTTTGTTAAAAATTCATTTTTTATGGTTTGAAATTCATTTTTTTAACTGATAATGTAATTATTCCATTCTTGCTTCAAAATTTATCCATTTCAATTTGAAATTCATTTATTTTGTTAAAAATTATATTTTTTTAAACTGAAGATTAACTTATATTCTTGCTTGAAACCTGATCTATTTTAGTTAACAATTATTTTTTTGGTTTAAAACCCGTATTTTTAGTTAAAAATTATTATATTATTTGTGTCAAAAAATTAATTATTTTGTTTATCTTTTCAAGTTAAAATTTCAAGTATCTTTTACAAAATTCATCTTTTTGGTTGAAAATTGAACTATTTGGTAAAGAATTAATTTTTTTTTGAAAATTAAACAATTTTCTTAAAAATTAATTCATGGTTTAAAATTCATTTTTAACTGAAAATGTAACTATTCCCTTCTTGCTTGAAAATTCATCTTTTTAGTTAAAAATACATTTATTTTGCTTAAAACTCATCTTTATGGGGTAAAAATTCAATTATTTGGTGAAAAATTAATTTTTGTGGTTTGAAAATTCTTTTTTTAGTAGAAAGTTCGAGCATCTTGTACAAGATTAATCTTTTTGGTTGAAAATTCAACTTTTTGGTAAAAAAATGCATTCTTTTTATTGAAAATTGAACTATTTTATTAAAAATTCGTTTTTAGGATTTGAAATCAATTTTTTTTCTAACTGAAAATGTAATTACTCTATTTTTGCTTGAAAACTTATCTGCTTTGGTTGAAAATTCATTTATTTTGTTTAAAACTAGTCTTTTTTGGTTGAAAATTTAATTAATTTATCGAAAATCCAAGTATTTAGTAAAAAAAAATTTTTTTTGCTTAAAGTTTCATTTTTTAGTTGAAAGTTCACGTATCTGTGAGGTTTAAAATTAGTGGTTCAAACTGAAAATGTTTTTCTATTATTCTATTTTTTCTTGAAAATTAATATTTTTCAGTTAAAAGTACCTCGTCTTCTTGGGAGAAAATTCAATTATTTTGTTGAAAAATTCCATTATTTGGATAAAAAAAAATTATTTGTTGAAAATTCAACTATTTGGTAAATAAATTAATTTTTTTGCTCGAAAATTTAATTATTTGGTTAAAAATTCCTATTTTGCTTGAAAATTTATCTTTTTTTAGATGAAAATTAAATTATTTTGTTAGAAAGTTCATATTTTTTTGATGAAAACTCAACTGTTTTGTAAAAAGTTCGTCTTTTTAGTTTGTTTCGTTGATTTTTTTTAAGTTGAAAATTCTATTATTTTGGTATAAAACTCAACTATTTTGTAGAAAATTCATTTTCTTATTTGAAAACTGATCTATTTTGTTGAAAATTCATTTTTTATTGCTTAAAATTTATTTTTTAACTGAAAATGTAACTATTCCATTCTTACTTGAAAATGTATCCCATTTAGTTGGAAATTCATTTATTTGGTTGAAATATTTTTTTCTTCAGTTGAAAATTCTATTACTTCGGTAGAAAACTCAACTATTTGGTTAAGAATTCATTTTTGGCTTCAAGATTAATATTTTTCAGTAGAAAGTTCAAGTATTTTGTGCAAAATCCATTTTATGTTTGAAAATTGAACTCTTTGGTTAAAAATTCCTTTTTTTCTGTAGGAAATTTAATTATTTGGTTAAAACTTAATTTTTGTTGTTTGAAAATTCATCTTTGCAAGTTGAAATTTCAAGTAAAGGATTAATTTTGTTGTTGCTGAAAATTGAACCATTTTGTTAAAAATTAATTTATGGTTTGAAATTCATTTTTTTAAACTGAAAATGTAACTATTCCCTTCTTGCTTGAAAATTCATCTTTTT
>CAKNXH010002316.1:0-74601 GCA_932178445.1 Andricus quercusramuli
AAACGATTTTTCAGTCAATAAAGGAAAAAAATAAAGAAATTTAATAGTTCAATTTTCAACCAAGTAGTTGAATTTTCAAATAAAGAAGATCAATGTTTTATTAAACATGGAATTGTTGAATTTTTATTTGAAAAATTAATTTACAACAGTAAAAAATTCCAACAGAATACTTGAATTTTGAAACAAAAAAAGATTTTTCAGTCTCTATTGACGAATAGCAACAATATTGAAAATTCGATCAAATCGTTATATTGTGAGAAAAATCCTAAGACTGATGAAACATAGATACAATGATTCAAGCAAAAACTGATTTATATACCCTGTAAATTCCAGATCTTTCCGTTTTTCTTTCTAAGATGTATTACTTTGAAAGGTAATAATTTTTAATACAACTAGCAAAAATTAATCGGTAGCAGTAAGTTTTGGCTTTAAGAATTATTATTCAAATGTGAATAATGCAATGAGAATATCTTAGAATGGTTATTTTTTATGTATTGTCAAATACTATTTTGAATGTTATTTAACAATAAAGTTACTTTTTCTCACTCTTGAACATTGAAAATTCAATTTTGATATACAAATAAACATAATGTTGGAAAATGAAACGAATTTTTTCCTAAAGAGAGGGTAATTAGTGCGTGCGTAGCGCGCACAATATTCTAGTTTATTATAAAATAAAGCAATTTTGTTTTGAAATA
Organism: Andricus quercusramuli; assembly: GCA_932178445.1. NCBI lineage: Eukaryota > Metazoa > Arthropoda > Insecta > Hymenoptera > Cynipidae > Andricus > Andricus quercusramuli. The sequence continues at coordinate 699 of CAKNXH010002316.1, forward strand.
CAATTTTTTCCTATGAGAAATATTATGTATTAATTTTACAGTACTATTTTTCTCAACACTGAAATCAAATTCTTTTGAAAATGTTTTTAAATCAAACGCCAAACAATCACTAATAATAACATCAGTATAGATTTATGTTTCCTGAACTAGGTAATTATATAATTGCTACAGTTTTTTCATTCTTGTTATGCAATAATATGTACGTCTTAAATGAAATGAAGTGATTGGGGAAAATTAATCTGAAATGTTATAAATACATTTTTCACAAAGAAATCTTGTTATGTATAATATTAATACGATAAGGGAAACCTCCTTACAGTGGATAATGCAACCTACAGTGTAGAATCATGAATTAAACATACTGATGTATGTGCAATAATTAATTTAATTTAATTAATAGTGAAGACACTATACGTGTTAATAAATTGAAATTAAAACTAATTATTTTTATTTAATTATGCTTTTAATTAATGATTATCCACTGTAGGTTGCATTATCCATTGTAGGGACGTTTCCCCAATGCTAAATTTTTTTTTAAACAATTGTAGAATACTATTAAAATTTTTGTCTTCATCCTTCTTCTTAAGAAATTCAATTATGCTCTATAAATTCGCGTCTGTTCGTAGATGAAACTGTTCAAAGGCGAAAATGATCGGAAACTCAATTAGCCGAGAACATCGTACCTAGTTGAAATTCAATTTTGCTTCATGTATCAGAAAACTAGATTACAGCATCGATTGTACTTCTCTGTCCAATATTCGTAAGCACTAACTACGCGTATTTTTTCAAAGCTTCCCTCTCTAATTAAAATATGCAGTAAAACTTTACAGGAAAGTTCTTTTTTCTTCAAAAATTGTTTTGGCTAAGGATTCATAATTTCATTTGAAAATTCATCTCTTTGAGTGAAAATTGAACTATTCCTGTTAAAGATTTCTTATTTTGTTTAAAAATTCATCTTATTTTTATTAAGATTTGGGTGAAAGCTTAATTATATTGCTAGACAGTCATTCTTGTTGGTTTATTATTATTGAAAATTCGTATTTTGGCTTAAAAAGTAAACAATTTGTTGTTTCTTTTCTTTAAAGACTGTAAAATCTTTCTTGATTGAAAATTCCATTCTTTTGTTGAAAATTTTTCGCTATGGATTGAAAATTTATTCCCTTTGGTATCAATTTAATATTTTTTGGTTCAAAATGATCGTCCGTCCTTCCATCGTAAGACTCAATATCGACATAGGGCCCAAAACTGATAAAGGACCCAAATTCGACATAAGACCCAAACTCAACATCAGACAAAAAATTTATATAGGTCCCAAATAAGGCCCAAAACAGAGATAAGGCCGAAATTTGCTGCAGGGTCAAAAAGTGGCATGAGACCCAAATTCGGCGTAAGGCACAAAATTGACATATGGCCTAAAATTGGTATAGGCCCGAAGACTGATATAAGGTCGTGAATAGATATAGGGCCCACATTTTTCGTGAGGTCTAAAATTGACATAGGGCCTCAATCTGCCGCATGGTCCAAATTTGACAAAGGACATGAATTCGACACGAGGCTCAACATTGGTATGGGAGCCAAAATTTATGCAAGGCCAAAAATTTCTATAAGGCCCAAAATTGAAATATGGCCCAAAATTGACCAATGACCCAATATGGGCATATTTTTTGCTTGAAAATTTAACTTCTTAGTTGAAGATACAGTTTGTTGATTGACAATTTTTTTTTTGCTTGAAAATTAATTGTTTTAACCGAAAATTGAAATATTCTGTTTGTGGTTTAACGTGTAATTTCAACAGAGAAATAAAATGGATCTCCAGGGAAGAATCCTAATTTCCTGTTAAAACGGAAAGAGGATCTAAAAGTTGAGAGCAGATTTTTCATTTTATTTCTACCTCTTGCCTTGAGAAGTACTCCATTTCCACTTATACTCTCTTTTCTTTTATTTCCCTCTGAAATCCCAGTCCATTTTTCAATACTTTGCGTCATCATCATGGCTTCCCTTATTTTTAGAAAAATCATTTTCAAAACAAAATACAAATCTTGAATAATTATTTATTTTCTAAGTTTATTTGTTTTTACTGCTATATAAACGCAATTTTCCTAAAATTCTTGACAAATTTCAAAAAGATTTTTGAATATTTCAGATATGCCAAATTGAAATTTACATAAAAAGTTCATTTTCAACGAAATAGATGAATTTCAGAACTAAAATTATGAATCTACAACCAAAAATCTTAATTTCAACCAAAATATTTTTTAGTCAAGAAATAACAAAAGTTTTAACCAAACTAAAATTTAAGGAGAAAATAATTTTCAATACAAAATAAAAATACGGAATAACTATTGTTTTAAATTTATTTGTTTATCTATTTTTTAAGGTTGAATGAATGTAACTTTCCTAGGTTTCTGGAGAAAATTCAAACAGATTTTCGAAAATATCAGATTTGTTGAAAAATTTTCTAGAAAATGTTTTAACCCACTTTTTTTTTTAAACAGAATTTTACAAAATTTCAAGACATTCCAAGATATTTTAGAAATTTTCGGGAATTCTTCAGTTTGAAAATATAGTTAATCTTTTCAAAACTTCTAAAACTCCTAAATGTATTTTAAACAATTTTAGCTTATTCCTACAATTTTGAAAGGTCTTTCAAATTATTAAAAAAAATTGCCTCATAATCTTCCACATTTTTTCTTGACAATTCTGAAAATCGGTCTTAATCTTTCAGAATCTTTGAATATTTCCTCCAAGAATTATTTCGAATTTAAGAATTTTAAATTAGATTAAAATCAAACTCAAAATACCATCCAACGTCCAATACTCAAGCTAAATTAAATTAAATTAAATTAATTGCGTTAGTTCAATTTGGTCGTTGGATTCTTGTTTTATTTTTAGAAATTCTATACATTAAAAATCAATTCTTCCAATGAAAAATCAATTCAAATTCTCTCAGAAATCTTATGAAAATTTTTTCATCCTGTTGAAACCTTTTAAAATTCTTGAAAAGCTTCTTCTTTCGAAATCTTCAAAAATGTACATTTTTATAAATGTTCTGAAATCTTCTTGAGATGAAAATTATTTTACAACCTTCTCAAACCTTCGAAATCTTTGAAATATCTTCCAATATAATTCCAAGTTTACATAAAATTTGTTTGAATCCTGCAAAATTAACCAAATTTATTTTTTAGATGAAAATTCAAATATTTCCTTGAATATTAAACACTTTCCTGACAAAATAATTTTTTTCTTCGCATATTCATCATTTTACTTGAAAATTCACCCCCGTTGTTTGTAAATTCAACTATTGTGCTGAAAATTAATTTTTCTTTCGAGTATTGATTTTCTCGCCTGAAAATATATTTATGACATTTTTTCCTCGTTGAAAATTCGTTTTTTTTTTTGGTTGAATACAACTATTTTGTTGAAAACTCAGCTATTATTGGAAATTGACTCTTTGGTTGATAATTCAGGTGTTTTTCAAGAAAAATAAACTATTTCATTCAAAATCGGAAATTCTTTTTATTTTGTTAAAATTGTTTTTTTGTTGTTGTAAATTCCATTTTTGGTTGTATTTATAGAAAATTCTTATATTTTGTTGAAAATTCACCTTCATTGATTGAAAATTAAAATTTCTTGTTGAAAATTCTTCATTTCTCAGTTTAAAAGTCAACTTTCTTCTAAACAAATTTTTAACTTTTTAGCTTGAAAAGCTAAATATTTTATTGAAAATTCATCTATTTGAGTGGAAAATAAATCTTCCTTGTTGAAAATTCATCTCCTATTTGTTTGAGTATTCAACTATTTTGTTACAAAAATTTATTCTTTTTCGTAAGCTTTAACTGTTTCATAATTCGTTTTTCTTTTTGCTAAAACGTAATTTTTTTAAACTGAACATTTAAGTCATCACATTTTTTGTTAGAAAATTATATTTTTTAGTTAGAAATTCAATTTTTTGTTTGAAAATTCATATATTTTGTTGAAAATTCGTCTTTCGGCAGAAAATTACTCTTCTTGGTTCAAAATTCAGCTCTTCGGTAAGAAATTGAACTATTTTGTTGAAATTTCAATTATTTCAATGAAAATCCATCTATTTTGTTGAGGACTCAACTATTTTAACGAAAAATCGTCCTTTTCCGTTAAATCTAACTGCTTCACAATTCGTTTTTTTTCTCGTTGAAACGTAATTTTTTAAATTGCAGATTCAACTATTATATTTCTGGTTGATAATTTGTCTTTTTTAGATGAAAAATCAATTTTCGTTTAAAAATTCATATATTTTGTCGAAAATTCGGCTTCGGATAGAAAATTAATCTTATTTGTTGGAAATTCAGCTATTTGGTAAAAAATTAAACTATTATTTGTTCATATTTTTAAAAAATTCATCTATTCGTTTGAGGATTTAACTATTTCATTGAAAATTTGTCCTTTTCCGTTTTTAATTATTTTATAATTCGTTCTTTTTGTTCAAACGTGATTTTTTAAAATAAAAAATTCAGCTATTTTATTGTTTATCTATTTATATTAAATTTATTTTATTCATTATTCTATTATTCATTAATTTATTTTATATTATTCGCTATTTATCTATTTTTGTTAAAAAAAAAAATTAATTTGGTTGAAAATTCAACTATTTGATAGAAAACTCATTAAATTTGTTTGATGATTTGATTTTTTCTCAGTTAAAATGTAATCATTTCAACTGAAAATTTCACTGCTGAATTTTTGGTTGAAGATTTATCTTTTTCGGTCGATAATTGAAATATGTGGTTGAAAAATAATGTATTTCGTTAAAAATTCGTCTTTTTGTGCAAAATTAATCTCCTTTGTTGAAATTTAAACTATTTGGTAAAAAATTTAACTATTCGGTTGAAAGTTTAATCAATTTGTTGAAAATTCATCTATTTAATTGAGGATTCAAATAGTGTGTAACAAATTTTTTTTTTTTTTTTTTTTTGTTTAATTTAGTTGTTTGATAATTAGTTTTTTTTCTTGAAACGTAATTTGGTAAACTGAATATATAACTATTCCTCTTTCGGTTGAATATTTAACTTTTGTAATGGAAAATTCAACTACTTGGTTGAAAAATCACGTATTTTGTTGAAAATTTGTTTTCTGGTAGAAAATTAATCTTTTTCATTAAAAATTCATAGAACAATTCAACTATTTTATTGAAAGCTTAAGTACATATTTTGTTAAAAATTCAACTAATTTCGTAAAAAGTGTAAATATTTTGTTAAAGTTCAATTATTTTGCTGAAAATTCAACTATGAATAAAAATTTATTTCGGAAAATTTAACTTTTGGGGTAAAGAGAGTAGAGACACTTTTCCGATGATAAAATCTGACCAGAGTGATTACTTAGTTTATTCAAGAGTAAACAAAAGGGGAACCATTTTGATTATTTCTGGTTTTCAAGTCTCATTATAGTGTAATGTTATTTATTTTATTCTGAAATCCTTACTGTTTCGACTATAAGAGAAGCTGAAAATGTATTATTCGACATCGTTCTTCGGCCCTATGTTGAAGAAAGAACTCATCAGTAAATGCGATGCATTATTTATAAGAAATCCTGATACGTCGGTACTTTCGTACGTCGTATTTTTCACATTCTCTGACAAGCTATTCTAGTAGGGTGGCTCAAAAATATAAAAATCTTGAATTCGAAATCGATACAGGGCGAAAAAGTAGTGTATAAAAATGGCTCGGCTCGAAAATGATATTTAAAAATTTTCTTGTTAGCAAAGTTTTCAAATTTTCTTGAGTTTCGTTTTTTTTACATTCCTAGAAGTCAAAAATGATTTCGCAAGTATTTGGGGATTTCAATCAATCATTTTCGAAGAGATGATTTTAATTTAATTAATCCCTGTTTTTAAATTTTTATTTTGGTATTTAGTTTATTTATCGTTATAATTTGTGTTTAAAAAAAAATTGCTGATCATGAATTCACATAAAATAATTTCAGGATTATTAATTTAGATTGTTTACATTCCTCACTTTCATTAAATCTTTGATGAATTAATAAATTATTTTTGAATTTATGAAAATTCAGTAATTTGTTTATATATAATTATACGATTATTTAAAAAATGAATCGAGGTGGCTACATGTCAGAGAATTCCAGGAAGTCAGGAAGATTAGAACTGGGCAAGGAATGTCGGAAAAAACCTGACTAGTACTTAAGTTAATTTTATTATTTTTTTGAAAATTCAACAATTTTATTTTAATAATAAATCTTTCTTTCTGATTGAAAATGAACTCGATGTGGTTCAGGATACAACTGTTTTGTTGAAAAATCGTAATTTTCGGTTAATGTAACCGTTTTTGCTTTTAAGAAAATCCGTTGTAGCAGAACTATCAATATTATTAGATTTTTTTTCAGAAAATTTATTATTCTAACTGAAAATTCAACTATTCTGGTTTTGGTTGAAAATTTATCGTTTTTAGTTGAAAGTTCTTGTATCTTGTTAAAAATTTTACTTTATGGTAGAGAAGTGATGTTTTGGGTTGAAAATTCAACTATTTGATTGAAAATTCATTTTTTGTTGTTCTTAAGGGTTCATAGTTTCAGTTAAAAATTCTTTTCTTCAACTAAAAACTAAGCTAATCCTTTTTTGGTGAAAGATTTTTCTTTTTGGATGGAAAATTTACTCTTTTTGTTAGGAATCCATCTGTTTGGTTAAAAATTCAACTATTTTGTTGAAAATTAATTTTGTTTGATGAAAAAGTTATTTCTAAATTGCAAGATCAATCATTCAATTTTTGGGTGGAATTTTTTGAATCTTCTTGGTTATAAATTCAAATATCTCGTTTAGTTTAGGCAGAATTTATTCTTATTGGTTGAAAATTGATATCTGTTTGGTTAAAAATATGATTGACCTGTTCTACTTTTGTTAAAAAATTTATTTTTTTGTTTAATATTCGTTTTTTTTTGTTTGGTTGACAATTTAACAATTCTATTTTTGGGTGAAAATTTATCTTTTTTAGTTGAAAATGTATGTATTTCATTGAATGTTCATCTTCTTTGATAAAAGATTAATCTTTTGAGATGAAAATTCAATTATTTGATTAAAAATTTATCTTTTTTGGTTGAAGATTCATCACATTGTTTAAAAACTCATTTCTCTAACTGAAAATTTAACTTTTCCATTTTTGTGAGCAATTTACCTTTTTATACAAATTTAATCTTCTCGGCTGAAAATACATCTGCTTGGTTGAAAATTTAACTATTTCGTCAAAAATTTATTTTATTTGGTTAAAAATTAATTAATTTAATGTGAATTTACCTGTTAAATTTTAGCTTAACATTCCTTTCTTTGGTTGAATAGTCGGCTTTTCTTTGGTTGAAAATTTATTTTCCCAACTGAAAATTCAACTATTCTATTTTTGGTTGAAACTTTATCTTTTATAGTTGAAAATTCATGTATTTTCTGCAAAATTTGTCCTTTCTGGTAGAAAATACATCTTTTGGGTTGAAAATGGAATTATTTGTTTAAATAGTGGCAAATACATTTATTTTGTTGACTACTCGTATTTGTTTAGTTGAAAACTCAATTGTTTTGCACAAAATTCAGCAACAAGCGACAAAAAATTATTATTCTCTTTAAAAATAAGTACAAAAATTTCCACTAAATTATTTACAATGGTGGTAATATAAAAGGGGATAACTTTTCTTACAATTTTCTTTCAAATTTTCATATAAAAAAGGTACAACCTTGGTCAGTGTGCGTCTACAGATTCGAAAATATTTTGTTCAGTTACTCTAATAAGTCAATTTAGGATTATTATAGAAAAACAGTCTCAATTTTACAATACTGTCTTTCAAAATAATTAAAGTAAAACATTTAACGGTAAAGTAATTATTTCACTTTGAGAGAAGGAAAGAACAGAAAGTTGACCTAAATCTTTTAAAAGAATCTTTTCTCTACATTCAAGGCAATCAATTTTCGACCGTGGACTTAGAAATTGCAGCTAAAGGATAATGGAATTCCCTTGTCCGCACCATCAATAAGCTTCTTTTTCCAGCTTTTACCCTCCAATTCTTCCTTGAACGCTTTCAGTGTCGGTCATTCCAAAGCAGACTTTTCTTGGTTAGTTTCAGAAAAGCTCTGATTTTCTCAGACATGTGTGAAAAGAAAATTCTTTTCAGAATTAAAAGAAAATTTAATGACAGGTATTTGACACTTTTACGACAAAAAGACGAATTTTTTCAAGTCAGTTGAATTTGTAACCCAAAAAGTTGAATTTTCGAGAATAAAGTTCATTTTCGGCCAAGAGAGATGACTTTACTCCTGCAAAAAATAAATGTTGTATCCAAAAGAAACAAATGTTCAACAAAACCGTTAAATTTTCGAAAAAACAGATTACTTTAAAAAAACAGTTGAATTTTCAACGAAATAATTGAACTTTCAATAAAATATTAGAGTTTATCATCAAATAGCTGAGTTTTCAACTAGCAAGATTGATTTTCTACCTCAAGAAAAATTGCCAACAGAATCCATAAGTTTTTTAGGAAATAGTTGAATATTCCAATTTATGAAGTAGAAATTTTCAACCAAAAATGAAATGACTAAATTTCCAGACAAAAAAATTTAAAAAAAAATTAATTCCTAATAAAATAGTTGGATTTTCAGATGAATAATTCGATTCACAATCAAATAGTTCTTTTTCCTGAAAAACAGCTGAATTTTTAACCAAAAAGTCAATTTTCAATAATAGCTGAATTTTCAACCAAACATTAATTTGTGATAAAACAGTTGAATTTTCAAATAAAATGATGGTTCTTCAACCAGAAGAAATTAATTTTTTACAAAGTTGTTAAACTTCACATCAAGTAGTTAATTTTTCTGCAGAAAAAAAAAGCTAATTTTCAAGGAAACATGTATTAGTTAATATTTTAGCCAGAAAAAGGTTTTAATTTGAAATGGATGAATTCAACAAAAGAGGATGAATTTTCAACCATGAAGATTAATTTTCTACCAAAAAAAAAGAAGAATTTTCAACTATAAATGATCAATTTCAATTTAAAATATCAATTTGCATCCGAAAATATAATACTCACATTTCCAGGCAAGAAAATCAATTCTAAAAAAAAATGAATTTTCAGCACGATAGTTAAATTTTCTACTGCAGAGATTAATTTTTAACTAAAATTATGAATAATGGAAAAAATTATTTCACAAGAAAAAATTTTAACATTCAACTCAATATTTGTGTTTTTAACCAAAAAGTTTATTTATAATCAAGAAGACTATTTTTGCACTCGTAAAAGCGAATGATGTATAACAAAATACATGAATTCTTGACTAAAAAAGAATTTCTAACTAGTTGAATTTTCCACTAAAAAATATCAATATAAAACCAAAAATGAAATAGTTGAATTATTTTTCAAACGAAAATGAAAATAGTTTTCAATAAAATAGCTGAAATATAGACCAAAGAGATGAAGCTTTAATAAAAAATATGAATTCTTAATAAACTAGTTCAACTTCCAACCTAGTAGTTGCATTTTTGACCAAAAAAGAAGACTTTTTGAAAAAATAGTTGCATTTTCAAACAAATAATTGAATGTTGAACAATATAATCGAATTTTTTCAACCAAAATAGATGAATTCGTAACCAAAAGTATAATAGTGAATATTTCATCGAGAAAAAATTAAAATTTAAGTAAGAATAGTTGGATTTTTGCTATTGGATTCTATCAATTTAGTTCACATTTAAGCGAAAAGAATGAGAAAAAAGAAGTTCCTTAAAAGAAGAGGAAAGAAAAAAAATCTTAAAGGAGGGGAAAACAGGGACCATTTTCATTTTTCGATTCCGAATCTGAGACTTTTCACTCCCAAAATTCACAGGAAATTTTGAAAAATGTTGAAAATTATTAAACTGGGAGCAATTTTTCTGAAATTAAAAAATTATAAAACGGTGAAAAATGCTGAAAAGTGACAAACACAAATTTTTTGTAGATCTTTTAAGAGGGAAAACCTGTTTTGTGTAAACATTTTTCGTATCTCAGATAATTAAAAAAAGAATTTTTGATTTGCAAAAAAATCAACGTCATTTTGTTCATTTTTAACATTTTCAAGGTTTTTTTTGTGGAGTTTGAAAGAATAAGGAATCACTCACCAGAGCCAAAACAGAAAATTTCAATGTTCCATATATACATATTTGAAAAAATACAGCATTTCAAACAAAACAAAAAATGAAATAATTGAAAATTTGAAGAAAAAAAATTTCCTATTATTTAATTGTAGTAATGGTCCAAGATTAGAGTTTGAGCTTTCATTTCAGGTATTTCAAGAAATTTTTAGACTTCTTATTAGTGCTCTATACATTTTCCAAAAGAGTTTTCTTCTACATTTGCAAATGGAAAAAATATACCTGTCGTTTGTTTAAAAAAGTTACTTATTGATTCTTTTGTATATTTCAGTTATCCTTTTAAGTTGAAAACTCAACTCTTTGGTAGAAAATGCATGTAATTAATCAATTGAATTGATTAATAAATTAAATTATTCCTAATGAAATTAGTAATTATTTATCTCGGAATTTGTTTTCATTTTTTTCAATTGAAATAAAATTGCTTATAAATATCCTTCTTCTTCATCTTAACTTCACTTTTAGTTTAAGGATTAAACTATTTGGTTAAGAATTGGTCTTCTCTGGTTACAAATTTGTTTTCGTTTTGTTTAAAATTAATGTTTCAAACTGAAAATTTGAAGATTCTATTTTTGGCTCAAGAAATATCTTCTTTAGTTAAAATTCAACTATTTGGTTGTTAATGCAACTGTTTTGCTAAAAAAAATTGGTTTTTGTCTAAATTCTTCAATAGATAGGCTTCAAAATTCAACAGTTTTGTTGAAAATTGATGTATTTCTTTGAAAATTTGTCTTTTTTGGTAGAAAATTTAACTTCGTGGTGGAAACTTCACCTTTTTGTTTGAAAATTTAACTATTTTTTTGAAAATTAATATTTTGGTTGAAAATTCAACTACTTGGTTGAAAGTTGAATTGCTTATTTAAAAAATATTTTTGCAAGGTTCACTTTTTCAGTTCAAAATTTAACTTTTCTGTTAAACATTTCTTTTTTGGTAAAAATTAATGTTATCACCTAAAAATTTAACTATTCGATTTTTGGTTACAAAATCGTCCTTTATAAGTTTAAAATTCAATTATTTTGTAGAAAATTTGCACGCGTTGTTGGAAATTAATTTTTTAATCTTTTCTGTTTAAAATATTTAATCTATTTATCTTTTATGGGAGAAAAGTAATTTTCATTCATTGAAAAGCAATTCTTCTGTTGAAATTACATCTTTGCAGTTTGGAAACTCAACTATTTCTTTTCAAATTAGTACTTTTGCAATCAATATCCATCTTTTATGACAGAGAAGTATTCTTTTTCAGTTGAAAATTAACTTTTTTGTTGAAAAATCAGCATTCTTCGAAAAAACTCGTCGTTTTGGCTTCAAAGTTTAACTATTTGGTTATAAGTTTAAATATTTGACTCAATATATATTGTTTTTCTTTGCAAGTTAATCTATCTGGCTATTAATGCAACTGATCGATTAAAATTTTGTTTTGTTGATAATTTGTCTTTTTTTGTTGAAAATTCAACTATTTTTTTGAGAATGCAATATATTTCCACTTAAAATAAAAAATAGCCCAGAATTTGTAACATATATAGACGGCTCGTTTATCGATCAAATACATAAAATGTTTGAAAAAAATTCAAACATATAATCGTTTAAAAAAACAATTGAATCTAAACAAATAGTGTCTGAACTTAGTCTCAAATTTCATAATCAAAACACCGCACCTTTCATTCAAGGCACCGTGACAGATTTATAACGTAACCTCATATATTGATTAAAAAATTACGATGTCAAATTAACATTCAATCATAGTATTTATTGTCATCAGATCTTGGACCAAAATATAAAAATCAGCATTGATATAAAAAAAATCGCTGAACGTTTGCGTTCAGCGTGCTCAGCAGGTGTTTGATGGTTAGTGATTAATTAATAATTTAATATTTAATTTTTTATTCAATGAATTTATTTACAATATTACTAGGTAATTCATTTTCAATATAGGTACCAAATATCAGATGTTTTTTCAAATCTTTGACTTAATATGGACACTATAAAGGACTACATAGATTGTATAAACTATCATTGGATAGTTGTAGTAGCCACTGGAATGTATACACATTTGAGGCAAATTTGTATTATCGGTTTGTGCTTTGACGATGACAATACTCCACCTTTTGATCCTTCCTATGCATCTGTCCTATTTATTTTCTCCGTTTTGTGTCTGCTTGCGGAGTACAAACTTTGGCCACGATCCTTAAAGGAACCACCTATCCAGTTACTGGTGATTTACGAGGTAAAAATATTTTTGGTTTTTCTGTTTAATCGGTTTCATGTTGAAAAATAGGGTCGACTGAGAAAGCCCAAAAAACTAATATCCCGACAATGTGAAATTCCTGAATGAAAAAATTCGAAATAGGAAATTCCTGAGAATTTTTAATATTACCGTATTTAAAAATCCTACAATAATAAATTTCATGATCGTGTGAGATTCCAGAAACAGATAATTTCAAAAATAGCAAATTTCCGAAATGACGAAATTGCCGAAACATAAAAATTCCCGAATAATAAGGTTCCCGGGGGGTATAAAAAATCCCGAAAAATAAAATTCCCGACACTGCGGAAATCCCGAATAATAAAATTATGAAATCCCAAATTGGAGAACTCTCGGATAATAAAATTCTCAACAGAAAACTGGCGAATTATAGAATATTTAAACTAGAAAATTCCCAAATTTGAAGAAACAAAAAAATGTTTTCTAATGAATATCATTTATTTATTAAAAAGCAATAATCAAATACTTTTGACAAAGAAATTTTTTTTTAATTTCCGAAGTTTTTCCTTAGAATTATTGTTTGAATTAAAAATACCAATAATTTGAACAAAAATTTTAATAACTAAAAAATTTCGTTAAAAAAAAAGGAAAAAAAATACGAGATAAATCAGTACCGAATACAATCTTGCAAAGTTTGATTGGAAAATGTTATTAGATTCTGCAAAAATATATTATAATATGTTATTGTATTTTCAATGAATAAATAATATTTATTGAAAAAAAAAGTTTTGTTTGTCTAAGTTTCGAAATTTTCTTGTTCAGATATTTTATAATTACGCAATTTTAAATCGGGAATTTTCAAATTCGTTAATATTATAAGTTGTTGGGGAATTTTTTTATTCAGGAATTGTCCAATTCAGGTTTTTTACATTTCGGCAATTTTATTATTCCGGAATTCTCCAATTTGCGAATTTTAAAGTGCTGGGAATTTTATTTTTCGGGATTTTCCGGTCGTCTCGGCTTCCGAACAGTTTATAATATTACCGAATGATAAAACTTCCGAGAGAAAGTTCCCGATTTTTAAAATATCCGATACTGTAAAATTCCCAAAACTAGAAAATACTTGAATTTAAGCAATTAGAGAATTGTTTTTCTATCAATATTATTTATTTATTAAGAATAAAATATTCAAAAAATAGTGTAAAAAATTGAACATTAAAAAAAATTTCTTTGATCAAAATATGCCATTATTGTATTTTAAATAAATAAAAAATATTTATTGAAAATCTATCTCCTAATTTTTGAAAATTGAAAGTCTTATAATGTCGAGAATTTTATTGTCAGCTATTTTATATTTCGGCAATTTTCAAATTCGGTAATATTATAAAATTTCGGGAATTTTATTATTTAAGAATTTTTAATTTCGGTAGTATTATAAACTGTTAGGAAATCTTGAAATTCAGGAATTTTCTTATTCGGGAATTTTCCAAGTCGGAATTTGATTATTTCAGTCAGTTATTTATTCATTAAAAATGCAATAACGAAATATTTTGATCAAATAAATGCTCTTTTAAATTTCAATGTATTTTTCTTAAATTATTGTCTGAATTTGAAATAACAATAATCGAAAAAAAAATATTCCTCAATGTAAAAGAACAATATGCGCACAAGATTCTTATTTTAAGGACAATTATATTTAAAAAAGTGCTATGCACATTTAAAAAAAAACACTTGCATTCAGAAATCTTTTCAAATTATTGTTATTTCCAATTTGAACAATAATGTAAACTAGGCAGAATATAAATTATTGTATTTTTAATAAATAAGTAATATTGATTGAGAAACCATTTTTTTATTTTCTCAAATTGAAGAATTTTCTAGTGTCAGGAATCAGAATATTTTTAGAAAGTTCAGTATTTTATAATTCCGAAATTTTTTGTCGCGAATTTTATTATTCGGTATTTTTATAAACTGTTGAAATTTTATTATTACAAAATCATTTATTTTGGTTATTATATAAGCTGTTTGGAAATTTTATTATTCGGAAATTTCCCAATTTGTGATTTTTATACTTCAGTAATTTTATAAATTCGGAAATTTTCTTTTTCGGGAATTTTACAGTGTCGGAAATTCTATTATTCGGCATTTTTCACTCGTCCCAATAAAATTTCCCACAGAAAACTGCAAAGTTGTAAAATATCTGGTACTGAAAAATTTCAACTTTAGAAATTTATCAAATTAAAAATATTGTTTTTCAATAAAACATATTTATTCATTAAAAACACAATAGTTAAATTTTTTGGTGAAAAATTTATTTTTGGATCTTTAATGTCTTTTTCTTAAATTATTGTTTAAGTATAAAATATCAATAATTGAAAAAAATATTTCTCAATGCAAAAGAACGAAAAAAGCTTTTTATTACAAGGGCAATAATTTAAAAAATACTACTATGCACATTTAAAAAAAATCTTGCATTGAGCAAAATTTTCCAATGATTGTTACTTGTTTGAAGAATAATTTAAGCAAATACATTTAACATTGAAATTTGTTAATCATACAAATATTTTATTATCGTATTCTTATTTTTACTAAATAAATAATATTGAATCTAAAATTTTTTTTACTTGTTCAAATTCGGGAATTTTCTAGTGCCGGGAATTTGCCAGTATCGGATATTTTATGATTTATCAATTTTCTCCCACGAATTTTATTATCTGAAAATTTTCAAATTCAGTAATATTATATGGTAAATCGTTCGAGAATTTTATTATTCGGAAATTGTCCCATTGGGTATTTTTATATTACGGCAATTTTGTATCTTCTAGAATTTTCTATTTCTAATATTCCTTTTCGGTAACTCGTCCCATTATTTACTATTTTTACAATATTTTAGGGACGTAAATATTCTTTTTTCTTCTTCAATTGTTTGCGTTTCAGAGCAGATTAACCAACTGGTCCTTATCCATTTGTTATTCTCACGATTTTAAAATTAATTTTTTTTACTGAAATGAAAAATAATTTTGATATATTCCTAATATACAATATCGGTGAATAGTGTCCTCAACCTTAAGAACGTAAAAAAAATAATGTCGAATAATTAGTACTGATCCAGGTTCTATTCTCATTCCTTCAATTAAAATCAGACGAAATGATTTTCCGATATTCTATTAAATCCGTGAAGACAGTATTTTAATTAAATTAATTAATTAATTGAAAAAATTAGAAAATAAAAATAAAAAATTACAGTAAAATTTTTAAATTTCAGATGTTGGTATCAGCATTAGTAACAAATTTGGCAACGAGGGCAATTTGGATTCCACTTTTGCATGCTATTTGGTGCATGACACAAGAATCAAGCAGATGGGTAAGTCATTCATTTCAACAATATTTTTAATTTTGCAGGATTTCAACACATTTTAGGAAAACTTGACATTATTTCAAAAGATATTTAGAAGTTTTTGAAAAGTTCGGAAATTATTCAGATCAAAATATTTTCAACAAAATGTAGATCTTAAAAATTTCAAACAAAATAAGCTTCTTAAGAATTTGGATATGTTCCCAGAGAACAAAAAAATGTTCTTAAGATTCCTGGGAAAATTTCAAATGATTTTTCTTTTGGAAAATGAATTTGAAGAAAAAAATTTTTCTCTTCAAATTATAGTTTAGTTGAAATTTTGCTTCTTTCTTTTGTTGATAATTAAACTACTTTTTCCAAAATTCGTCTTGTGTTGAAAATTTAGCTCTGTTGGTCGAAATTCAATTTTTTTTTGTTAAAAATGTATCTGTTTGGTTGAAAATGAACTTGTTTGGTTTGTTGAAAGTACTTTGTTAAAAATTCACTTTTTTGGTTGAAGATTCATCATTTTACTTGAAATTTTATCCCCTTGATTGAAAATTATTCGATTTTAATTGAGTATTAATATATTTTCATGAAAATTCGTCTTTTTTAGATGCATTCGGCTGTTTTTTATTCAAAATAAAAATCTTTTTAGATTGGCATATCAAATATTATGCTCTTTGTTCAGAATTACCACTTCATGGTTGGACATTCAACTACTTCATTGAAAGTTGAACCAGTTTGTTTAAAATTTATTTTGTTAAGATTCATAATTTTAGTTGCAAATTTATCTCTTTGGTTAAAATTTTTACTATTTTGTTGGAAACTCGTCTTTTTGGTAGAAAATGAAACTTCTGGGTTAAACATCCATCTTCTTGGTTGAAAATTCATCTTTTTGGTTGAAAATTAATTACTTCAACTATCCTCATTTAAAATAAAAATATTTTCAAGTTGAAACTTCAACTATTTGGTTGGAAATTATCTTGTTTGTTGCAATTTACATTTCACGTATCTGAAATTTCAAAAAGTTTTTTTAATTTTACTTAAGAATCTTAAAAAAATTATAATGATATAATTTTTAGAACTTTACACAAGTAAACTTTAAAAAATAAATATTTATTATACATTTTTATTTTCTATAAAATTATTCTCCCCTCGCATTGAAAACTTGTTGCTACTTGATGCTAGTTTTATGGAACGAAAGCTAGCATTCCAGGAGGGCCCAGACATTTTCGAAAATGATATTATTGGATTAAAAATTTTTTAAAATTTAATCAATATTAGGAAAAATAGTAGCAGTAATAGTAAAATAGTATATAGTAAAAATAGTACCAGTAGGAAAAAAATGGGATTTTCTATCATCATCCAAGGTTCTTTTTGAAGCTAAAAAGTAAATTTTCATTTTTCTTTAAATTGAAAGTTGGATTTTTCACTACTGCCTAAATTTGAAGAAGCGTGCTCCTCGAGCGAAATAAAAAATCTCCCCCCCCCCATTTTCTCAAAACCTAACACTACTTTCACATCAAACATTTTTTGTGTCGCTTTAGCAAATTGAAAATTGGATTTTTGATCTTTGTCCAAATTTGAAAAAAAATCGTGCGTCTAAACGAAAAATCAAAATCTGTCCCTAAATTTTCTCGCAACTCCATATAATTTTCCAATCAAACGTCTTAAGGTTAAATTTAGAGTTAATTTATTTTGAAAGTTCTTTTTAATTTTTCAAAAATCAGAAATCTGATTTTTGAGAACGTTTTTGATTTTGTATAAGTTTTAAGTCAATCTCAAATTTCCGTGTTACTTATTCAAGCAATAAGTTCGATCCGCAACACCGTTCCGACACAGGTAGCTGATAAATCTCTCTAGCAATCACCCCAGGCGAAGAGCTTTACAAAGTCAAGATATCAAAATATGTATTAATAATTGAATTATTTTTCAGTTGACGTGGTTGAATGTAACGATAGGTCTTGACCGCTACTCTCTTCTCTATTCAGTAGCACTTTATATGGGAAAAGACTTGGCAGCCATTCACACAGCTTTTTGCTTGTCAGTTTTGTCTTTCGTTTGGATGCTGGATGCGACGGAATCACTGGATGGGATGCTTGATATGTGGACCAAGTAGTAATGTATTTCACAAGAAAGGAAAATGAACAATAATTAGAGTCTGAAATATTTTTGGGCTTTGGACTCATTTGAAAAATTCAAAATAGTGTCAATAGTACTGTAAACTGGGGCTAAGCGGCGCATTTGGGGGAAAGCCGCGCATCCTTGATTCTGCAATTTTAAATATGATATTTGCTTCTTCATGGTGAAAATTTCAGGGAATTGGAACTGAAAATTGTAAAACTTGAATTGTAAAACGTCGCGTAGTCCAGTTTATGGTAGTATTCATTTTGAAAAATAGTAGCAAAATAGTGTCATTCAATTTTTCAAATTTTGAAAGGCGAGGATGAATATATTTGGGTATTTAGTTGTCGATTTTTTTTTAAATAGGTGCCCAAAAACCTTCAAAAACGAAGTATTAGTTTTTTCAAATCACAATTTGATGTATTTTTGATTAATTTAATTTTTTCATCAATTTATTTTGTTTAAAATTGAATGAAAAAAGCAATTCGTAACAGATTTTAAAGTATAATGACTAAATTTATTTGTTGGTATAGGAAAGTAATTACAATAAATTACACATTTGTTCTGTGAAACGTTTTCTCATGTAGTCAAGAGTTTAATAGTTTTTATTTTATTTTTTAATACTTTAGTCAACAGTTTTTATGGCAAAAAAATTTATTTCTGTTTTCCTAATTCATCAAGAAAGTTGTTCATTATTAATAATGCACTTTTACAACAGGCTAGAAGATCTTTGACAACTACAACTATTTTGTGGTGATAATTTTTCGCTACTAACAATAGTTTTCAAAACAAAAACAATTTTGATTTAGAAAAAAGTGTTTTGTAACGCATGCACGGAATGTTCACTTTTCAAGGCATGTATAGCGTGCGGGAAGTGACTTGTTCCAAAGCCGTGATAAAAAGCAGTTTTAAAAAGACTTTCTAGCTGCTGCGCTTGCGCCCTTTGAGCCAGATCACTTTTTTCTAGCTCTTGCGCTTGCGCAGTTCGAATGATAATTACTTTCTAGGACTGCTGGATATAAATTAGTAAATCACCGACAATTTTGGAAATTTTTGAATGCCTGAAATTTCCAATAATTTATCAATTTTACACCAATTTCCAGAACGTTTGGAAATTTTTGGATTTCGTACAAAAAGCTTTGGATACTTTAAATTTACAGAAATTTTTGGTTTATAATTTTACAATAAATTATTGCTCGATCATATCCAGGATTCAAACTATCTTGTCTTAGTTAAGTATAAGTACTAAATCGAGAAAAAAAATGGTAAAAAAACACCCAAATTCTGCATTCGGTTATAAAATTTGTTCATATTATTAATTTAAATTATTCGAGTACTAATTTTTCCATCGCGGTAATATTAATGAAACAAGCTACCTGTAAAATAAGGAAGAATAATCTCAAAATAATGAAAAACATAAAAAAATCATCTTGAACGAATAATTTGTTTAGAAACTAAATTTTTTGCCAAGTGTTTAATATTGAATTATCCTCATCATCAATATGTTTGTTTATTTGTTTGAAAAATGAAGACCTCTTTCCAAAATGAGCCTCGAAAATTCACTCCGGAATTTAATTATTCAAAAAAACAAAACAAAAAAAAAAAAAAAAAAAACATTCAAATTGGTTAATATTCGTAAGCTAAATCGTATAACCTTTTTTCATTGATACGGCTACGCTCTAAATTTCCCCATTAATTACTCGCAAAAAAATGTTGGGTAAAAATTGCCTTCATTCTTTAAAAATTAGGTTTATTAACACTATAGGCAAATCTTTGAGCCTGTTTTAAAGATGCATTATGAAAAATAAACACCTTTATTCAAGAATGAGAAAAAGTAGAAGGAAATTTTTTTTACCGCAAAAACTAATGTCACTCCCAAACTGTTGACTACTAAAAAAATGTTCGAAATATAAAAATTCCGAAGAATAAAATTACCGGACCATATTTATAATATTACCGAATTTTCTAATTTCCGAAATTAAACTATACCATTATACCACATATACCACATATACCACTATACCATTATAACAATTAAATAAATTGCGTTTTATTAAATATTATTATTTATTTTTCAAAAATATTGAAATATTCTTATAATGATCAATATAGTTTTTAAAATTATTTTAATTTCAAATTCGAACAATAATTTTTAAAAAATTAGGCGTAAAATCAAAAGTTTTTCGATCAAATTATGTTATCATTGAATTTTTAATAATCTATAAGATTTATTTTAAAAAACTATTTCTTTATTTGTTAAATCTCGAATTTTCTTGTTTCCGAAACCCTTACAGTATCGGATATTTTGAAATTCCTAAAATTTTTTTTGGGAATTCTATCCTTCGGGAATTTTCGAAATCTGTGATATGACAAACTGTTCAGGAAGCTAATAATTGGGAAGACTGAAGAATGTCGAAAATTAAAATTTTCGATACTGTGAAAATTCCTGAAGAAGAGAATATTCCAAATAAAAAATTTTTGAAATTATAAAATCGTCGACAGATAAAATTCTGGAATACTAAAATTTCCGAACAGTTATTACCGAATTTTAAAATTATTGATTAATAAAATTCTCGGTAGTTTTTAATATTACCGAATTTGAAAATTTGCAAATGATAATCTTTCGGTATAAAATTTCAAAATTAAAACAACTGAGAGATTGTTTTTTAATCAATATTATGTATTTATGAAAAATAAAATAATGAATTATTGTTTGAATAGTTCGTTATTGCATGCTAAATAAATGAATAATATTTATTTTAAAAAATCCATTTGTTGACATATTTTTCATTTCACGATATCATTTGACATTTCTAAGAACTTTTTAATCTCTTTGAATTTGCTATAATCCTATGAAATCACTCGGAATCTTCTAAGATGCACTATATTATTTCTTTCTATTTCATTCAGTCCCTAAAGTTCCCCAGAAATTCTTTGAAAATCCCTAAAATCCTTCAAAATCTTTCGAGTGCATTATCCTGAAATTCGTAATCTCCCAAAATTTGTTCAAAAATTTGGAAAACTTCCAAATATTGCGAAATGTATAGAAATTTCCTAAACTCTTGTGGCTTCTTTTAATTCTTATCAAATCCTATGAATCTTGAATAATATAAAATTTCTTGAAATACCTTAAATTTCTCTAAATATCGTGAAAATTCTTTGAAATCTTCGAAATATTTTCAATCCTACGATATCATTTGAAATTCCTCAGAAATCTGTTAATCCCTTGATAGCTATAATCCCACGACGTTTCTTGAAATCCCACGAAATTCTTCGGAATCTTTTAAAATACACTAAAAATTACTTCTTCAAGTTCTCTAGAAATTCTTTGAAATTTCCTAAAACCCTTGAAAATCTAAGAAATTTAGTTTAAATTCCGAAAATTATCTTGAAATTCGTAATCTATCAATACTTTTTCAAGGTAAACTTTAAAATTCCTTAAAATCTCATGAATGACTCTTGAAATTCCTTAAGATATTATGGTATCTTTTGATGCCTATTCAAATACTATGAATCTCGCAATTATCATAAAATTCCTTAAAATACCTTGAAATTTTGTAGATACCGTAAAATTTTCTTGAAGTCTTCGAAATGTTTTCATTCTTACGATATCATTTGAAATTCCTCAGAAATTGTTAACTCTTGAAATTTGCTATAATCCAACGAAATTCCTTCTAATCCCATGGAATTTCCGAGAAACTTCAAAATATGCTACATTATTTGAATACCGCAAACATTTTTCTAGTCCAATGGAATCCGTAAAAAATTCCTTATTTTCATTACATTTCATTTACTCTACAATCTCCTACCATCCTTCAAAATCTTTTAAGTCCTTTGATGTCTTCGATAACTTTTTAAAATTTCATGAAATTTTGAAATTTCTTGAATTTTCTTGAAATCCCGCAAGTTGTCTTGAAATTCGTAATTTTCAAAAAAAAAAAAAAATTCAAAAATTTTGAAAACTTTAAAAACTGTTGAAATCGGGTGAAACTGTTTGAATTCCCTTAAAATTCCTTGAAAATTCCTAAAGTTCTCTGAAATCCATTGGAATCTTTTTAAAAACTCTAACAGCTTTGAAAACCTATAAAATCGCTTCTAATCACTGAAATATGATTAAATCCACAAATGCCCTTTGGAATCTGTTAAAATCGTTAAACTCTTCTGTTATTTTCAAAAATCCTTTAAGTTGTTTAAACATTTTTTGAAATGTTTAAAATCCGATGCATTTTTTTATTCAATCTAGGCAAGAAGTTTGAAAATACATATACATTCGAAGGCAAACTAAAAAAATAGGTTAATTAGAGAACAATTTTAGAAAATAGTAGCTTCAATACAATTATTTTCAAAATAGTAGCAAAATAGTTGCATCGTTAAAAAATTTGTACATTGTGGTGTGAGTCTGAGGCCTGTATTTTTTTGTTTATTTTTAATCCTTAAGATTTATAGAATAGTTCCAATTGTTTAAAACCAAATAGTTTGATTAATTTTTTTCCATTTTCAGAGAAACTACTGATAATACTCAGAGTATCAAAAAGAAATGCAAAGCGAGAATCGCATTCCACGAGCCTGAGGTGTCTAATTATTTCTTCTACAAGTTCCGGCGAATGGATCTCGAAAAATCAAATGGTAGTTGAAACCAAAGTGAATTCAAAATTCGCGAAAAGTTCATGAAAAAAATACTTGGTAAAATTTTGTAATGATGCTTGTATAGATTGTATTGAAGTACTAAAATTTTGTGTCCGTCATTTGTCTGTCAATGTGAAAAAGTAATGGATTATAATAAATAATAAAGCTTTATGCTTGCTTTGCTATACTTCGACATTCTTTATTTTTCTAAGTAAATTTTTGTTCAATTGAAATTTAATTTATGTTGAAGAAATAATAAATTATATATGATATTCTTCGAATTTATTCATTCACGTTGCCCAAGTTGAAGATCCTATGATTGCTTTTCAAGGAACTACTTTTGCAATTTAGATTAGACATGAATGAATTAATTCGAATAGGGCCATTTTGTATTTTCAGCATTTTCAGTGGTTTCGCGGGAAAGAAACTTTTGATTTATAATTTTTTTCAGAATTGGAAAAGGAGATTGTTTAACATTGGAACATTGCAGTTAATATTTCAATTGAGTAGAATGAGGAAAAACTCTGTAATTTTCACATTTGTACTAAGATAATGGTTCAACACAATAAGAAATTGAAATGTGTATGTGTTAAAGTTCATGTGGTCGATTGGAAAAAAGTTTTTGTTCATTTTGAAACTTAATTTATTCAACAAATATTCAAAAGCTAGTGATACAAAAAGATTTAATGACAATAAAATGAATCGCTGTATAATTAGAGGAAAAAAGTTCAAGCTTCGAGGTGGCTAAAGGCCAAATTGGCCACTGATCCAGGGTATCAAAACGTTGCAAACAGTTGCCTACTACATTATGTATCGAATGGAAAATACCAGTTTTTATGGTGATTTTTTAGCTTAATTTGATACTTTAGCCTTTTTTTTGTGGAACCGAGCGCTTCGGTCGAATCGAAAGTTTTATAAGGGCCAATTTATTTGTTTTGACCAAACGCTTTTTGAACATTCCAGAGACTTTCGCGTGAGAAATTAGAAAGTGGAGAATATTTCAGAATCTAAGTTTCAAATCTGTCTAGTATTGGAAATCTGATCAGATGTGGAGGAGAGTCGTTTACTCTTATTATTCTAAAATTCTGTAAGAGTGGTGCAGCGTTCCCTAATGGAGTTTCCCGGATTTCTTCTACGGTCAATTCTTCAATAGCGCCACTGTCCATGTTTATTTTTGACCGTTTTTGAACACCATATCTTGTGGTATATATTCCACGAAGTCTTTTTTTACACTCCACTATTGCAAAAACGTCACCATTAGACGTCGATAATACAGTTTGTTCTTCGGCTGGCATAGGCAGAAGGCCGCCATGATCTCTTAATTGCACTGGTGTATCACGAGGAAAAGTGTATCTTCGAATTTCGAATCGCTGAAACGAATTCGTGTGGGGAATAAGTCGAATGAATCTAAGTTCTTCAAGTTTATATCCAAGTACGGTTAAAGAAGAACGACTGACAAGAGGAGACCTGGACCTGGCAGGAGGAGATCTGGACCTGGCACGAGAAGGAAGCTCGGTAGGAGGCAAAGATCTATTTGAAGAATCTGGAGAATGATGTCTGGCAGGAGCGCTCGATCTTCCAGGAGAATGTCTGCCAGGAGAAGAAAAAATTCCGGAAGAAGGAACACTGGGTCCAGGATTTGAAGTCTGTGAACTTAACTCTGCAACATGAAACAGAGCTTCAAATTTTCTTAGTGTAGACAATCGTATATTGGGAAGGATGGTCCTTATATACTCTTATCGGAAACCTTTTTCGCGATTCTGCTGCAAATACCCAAAAATGAAATATCAATCAAATATCAGCCAAATCGGTAACATTTACCCATCGTCCCAGGCTCATCTAATGATACTGCACATTCAGATATTGCATCATAAATAAACATTTTAGTCTATTATTTTATCAATATGTATTATTTTATTACTTTCTTTGCATTAATCTTTTCTTAGCAATAATTCATGTCTCAAACCATGAATATTAGTGGTACAAGACTGGCAAACGAACTTGGCCTGTCTTTTTGTGACCACAACAGAGTGCACCAAAGAAATTTGGATTGAAAAATTTCTCACAAAGTTATCCCGTCGTCTGAAAACAAACAGACTGAAGAACTGACAGACCTACGTACATACAGATATGTTCGTGAAAACAATGTTTTCTGACTCAGGGGTTTTCAAAACGTCGAAAATTGATTAAAATTGGATAGGCCCAAATTCACACAAATCTAGTACCCTCCACCAAGAATGATCAGAATGCAAAAATCCCTGTTCAAGTTCAGAATTATAATTCTCTTGCAAAATTCTCTATTCAAAATCAGAATTACAATTTTTCTGGCCAAAAATTATCTTATGTTTTAAATAAAAATTATACATCACTTTGAGAATTTCATGTTGCAAAGCAGAAATCTTGAGAATTTTTCTAAATGTTTAGAAATCTCTTGAAACCTTTAAAAAACCTTCGAATTAATTCAAATCTTCTAAACTCTTTTCAATCGATCAGCAAAAACTAACGATTGTCATTTTGCGGGAAGCTAAACAATGTGATTGAAATTATATATATATTATATATATTATTACATTTACCGAGAGAATTGAGGATAACCGCCATGGATAACACGAGATTAGAAACAATCCTCATCTTATAGAATTAGAAGAAGAACTGAATAATCTAGTAATCAAGAAGTGGATTAACAGTACAACTGATGAATATTCTAGTGCTTCAGTAGATTATAAAATACATATTACATTCTACAATTATTATCTTGTACATAATAAGCGTCACGTTTGCCCTCATCAGATATTTACATTTCATTAGTAATTTTGCAAGATTTCTTATTTGTAACAGCGAATTTTGAAAATAAAATTATAATTCCGAGTTTGGCCAAAGATTTTTTTTTAATTCCTTATTTTAAATCAGAATTAAAATTATGTTCTTAAATTTCTGTTCCATGTTAAGAATTCTCTGTTCCAACTGTAGAAGATAACTTGTTTTCAAAATTTCCATTATAATTCAGAAATGTTGTTACTCCCCCTTTCTACAATTTGAAAGGAATAGTTTACAATTTCCAGCAAATTTCTATTTAATTTTTCTTTTATATCTAGCACAAGGAATTTTTTTAATCTGACAGATTCTGACTTGGAACAGGGATTATTTTTGTAAATGTCTTTTTATAAATCAGAATTTGCCGCAAGGAAAATTACAATCATTTACACGAAGAAAAATGGAAGGTCAGTTTGGCCATCTAGAGCCCTTGAAGATGGCTAAAGCTACTTTCTCTAGAAGGTTGAAACAAGAGGTTCAAATCGATCATCTTAGAGTGTGGACTTGGTCATCTCCTACGGTCGACTCAAGCATCATATAGAGTCGAACCGATCATCACACAGGGTGGAAATAATCATTATGAAGGGTCGAATCGCTCATCACAGAGTATCGATTTCGTCTAAGCTGCGACTCGGCATCTGGAGCCAGCCCCTTCGGGCCTTGATCGGGGAGTGCGTGGTGGGAGCAGGGATCGGAACCTGCAGTGCTCCGGTTGAGTCCGGTCCGTCCGTGTATTCCGGGATCGGTTAAACGAAGGCTGGACCCCAAAGTACTGCGTGAGGACCTAGGTCCGAGGGCATACCTGTTCCCACCTATTTCGGCCTGCCCCTCCACGCACGATGCACTGGTGACTATTTTATTATGGCTTCTAAAAATGGAAAACAGAGAGGGAGCGTGGAGACGCACGTTGAAGAGGAGCTGGACCTCAGAAACTCTTTCAACATGGTGGAAAGTGGCGAACTCAAGTCGGGTGCTGCTGAGATGAAGAGGGACTTCAGAGGCTTACAGGATCCGGATCTGACAGAAAAAGTGGAGGATGCAGGAAGGGTCATGTAGCCAGCTAGATATACGGTTAGAGCCCTAAATCGACATTTTCGGTATTATGAGGCGAGCATGAATAGGGTGCTCAGAGATAGGTAGGGAGCTCAGAGAGAAGTCTCTCTTCAGCTCCACCTTTAGGCAGAAAAGGGATTCCGTTAGCATGTAGACGGAGCCGCAGAAGCCGCCAGAGGAAGAGAAGAATGCGCGTAAGCGGGAGAGGGAAACGACCCTCAGCCCGCCCAGCGGATCTGGAACCGAGAAGCCAGCCCTTAAAAAGACCAGGACCCAGCAAGGTGTCGTCTGGACTAAGGTTGGCAGGAGGAGGAGCAAAAAGGAGAGGACTGAGTAAAAGAAGAATTATGAGAAGGAGGTGGTGCCTCAAAGGGACGTTGTGCCCGATAAGGGACAAGGAGCTCCCAAGAAGTAGAAAAGGAGAATCCCCCGGGAGGCCGTGACCATCATGCCAGCCCTGGGGATGAAATATACGGATATCTTGAGGGAAATTAAGAAGAAGGTCAAGTCTGAGGACCATGGCGGGAATGTCAGGTCTATCAGGCAGACGAGGACGCACGACGTCCTCATTGAGGTGGGTGCCAAGGCGGAGGAGCGGCAGCACTTCGGTGATGCCATTTCAGAGGCCCTTGGACTAGGCGGGTGTGTCCGACATCTTGTTCCAAGGACGCAGGTCTACGACTTTGTCGATACTACGGAGGCTGCTGATGTGGGGGCAGCGGTGAAGACGGCCCTGAGAGAGAAGTTTGGCTCTCCACCTAGGGTAAGCCGCACCAGAACGAGCAATAGAGGCTGCATCCTAGCTTTTGTCGAGCTAGATGCGGCCGCTGCTGCCAAAATGGAGAAGATTGCCCGACTAAAGGTGGATTGGGTGAACTGCCGGGCGAAAGCACATAGCGCCGAAATCCGGTGCTACAGGTAACACCCTCTGCGGCACGTTGCCCGAGAGTGTGCTGAAGATCGCAGCAAATGCTACAGGAGATGCCTCCAAGAGGGCCACAAAGCGGCAGAGTGCCAGAATCTGGCAACACCCCGCCCGCCAGCTACTGCCAGGGTAAAGTAGAAGATGCAGAAGAAGAAGAAGTCCCAACCAAGATGTCGAAGGCCGGCGAGCCCGATGAGCGGTACTACCGCTCCACTGAGGAAGATGGCACCTCCTGAAGTAATGCGAAAGCAGTTCCGGGGGGATTCCTGCCAAGGAGAAAGGGTGGTGGTTTTTAGTGGGTCCCTTGGTGGTATTAGCATAATGTCAAATATGATTTTGTACAATATATAATTATACGCAATGTATAATTGAATATTGTATATGTCAGGGTCATTGTAGTTATGCGACTAAGATCCCCCTACTACGGAGATGTGCGGGCCCTCCTCAGTGTGTTCTTAAACATTTTCCACCAGTCCTCGTAAAAAAAAAATCCTTTCACATTGCAGGCATCGCTTCGGCAACCGGATTGTTTAAGGTTGGCGCGCTTATTTCTTTGGTACTTATTTAAAATGATTAACCCGTGGTAGGCACACTCATTTGACGCACTCTCTATAGGCAAATTGGTGCGATTCGGGATTTTCTGTTTTTGAAGTCCGTTATTTACTATGAAAATTAGGGATAATTTGAAAAGTGAATTTGCCTTCCCATCACAAATTTGAATTCATTTTCCTTTGAATTCTACAAAATTGAAATTTGCTTTTATGCGAATGCGCACCAGTGTGCCTACCACGGGTTAAACGTGAAAAGCAATTGTGTACAGCAAATAATAAGAGTAATGTTATTAAAAATAATTCTTTGCTCACAAGGAAGACTTATAAAGTGAAATTTAAATTATTTATTAGATTTTCTCTTTGAAAATGAATGATCGATTTCCATTTTAAAGAAAGGAATATCTTTTTCATCCTAAATATGAATTTGCAATTATTCCTAATATTCGTATGCACTATGCATTTATTATTTTTCTCGTGAACATTTGACTCACACTTTCAATCATTTTAAATAAACACGCCAAAGGTAACTACTCAGCTTGTCCCTCCGCGATGGGTGCTCTTCCGTGGATGGTCGAAATGAATGAAAACAAGATGGTCGTATTGACCATCCAGAATGGAAACGTTGCTTATCCCCGATAGTGAGTCTGACTTTCTGACAACACTCAGACAGGGCATAAAATGAGAGTCATTTTGACTATGTCGGAAAAATGCTGAAAGGCTTTCGAGAACATCTAAAAGAACGGACCGGCTCTCTAAATTTTGACCTTTTAACTTTGACTATCCATTTTTTCCGTGTACGAAATTCCTCATTCCAAAGAAAATTTCCTTCTAAAAAGCCAAAATTATCATTTTTACTAGAATTTCTTGTCCCAGTTCTCAAAATTATATTTCTCATCTGTGATTCTCTGCCCCGAACTCAATATTATAATTCTTTAATAAAATTTCCTGTCTTAACTTAGAATTGTTTTTAATACTTATTTTGAATACAAAATTCGCTTTTTTCTTGAATTTTCCAGTTGAATTTTCAGTAGCTGAATGTTCAAAACTTCATTTTCATCCATCAAAAAATTAAACTATTGACAGTCCATTGGTTGACTATTAATTTGCCAAAATATTAATTGCCAATGGCAAATCTGATTCTCTTCTTGCAAATCACAATATTTATTTTAAAGCCTACGTATAGGCTAAATTTATGATGAACGTATAATTACTATTGCTAAGTTAGATTTCGAAGTTGTAGAGGAAAATTACGCAAAGTTTGCATACTTATACAATAAAACTGTGCAGACGTCAGATTTTTTATATTTTAATTTGATTTCTATTTACTCACAGAATTGTCTGAGTTTCTCAAGGTAAAATGATAATGAAAAAATCTTGAAACAAATTTTGATGAGATTCGAGATTTGAAAAATATACGTTTTCAACAATTGTTAAGTATATTCTAAAACCTCTCTCGTTGTGGGACAATAGTTTCATTTTTTTGGCCACTTTGCACAAAGTTAACTGATATTTGTAGCAAAGATTTCAATTCTTAAAAATAACGAGTTGCATTATCATAATTAAAAAATTGTCAAAAAAGCATTGTCCAGTAAAAAAAATTGCGCAGAAATCGTTAGCAAGCTTAGATATATATTACGCCGCGGATATAATAGATGAAGTCACGCAATATACTACTATTAGATTATTGTTTATATGGTTTATTATTGTATTTTTAATTCATAAATAATATTTATGAAAAAAAACAATTATGGAAATTCAGGAATTTCACAGTGTTGGATATTTTACAATTCGGCTATTTTCGGCTATTTTGAATTTTCCAATTCAGAATCTTTATATTTCGGCAATTTTATAATTTCAGAAATTCTGTATTTAAAAAATTTCCTTTTTCGAGAATGTTACAGTAGGGTGGCCCTTATTTTTCACTTTTCGAATTTCTCTGCTCTCACCCCCCAGTTTTGTTTGTATGGCAAAAAAAAAAAATCTTCTCAAAATTTGAGCAAAATCGATTAATATTTAGGGGTCGCGCAAAGACCATGAAGTTTCCCATTGATTTAACATGGGAAAAAGTCAGCTTTTTGTAAATCTCATATTTAAACGCGATAATATGTTACAAATAATTTCGTGTTTTAGTATATTGTTCAGAATTTGTCAGAGAATAAGAATCAATCATAAGTTTTGAGGTTGAATAATTTTAAGCCCCTCTTATGGGCCCCCAAAGAAAACACCATAAGTGACAAATGTGAATTTTACGTAATATTGCGGTTCGTTTTCGCTTTTTAAAAGTTGTTTCTACATGAATAATTATTGTTCGACAATTTGAGAATACCCAGTTATTTGTTAACTGATATTCAATTGTTTAAACAATTTTAATTTGTTTAAACATTCAAGAGTATTTTTGAAAAGTAAAGTAAAACACATAGTAGAATATACATTCATTTAACGCGTTAGCTGAAAGAAACATATATATTCAAACAAATTTAAATTGTTCAAACAATTGAATATTAGTTAACAAATGACTGAGTATTCTTAAATTACTGATCAATGATTATTTATGTGAAAAAAACTGTTAAAAAGCGTAAATAAACCGCAATATTACGTGAAATTCACATTTGTCACTTATGGGGTTTTCTTTGGGGGCCCATAAGAGTGGCTTAAAATTATTCAACCTCAAAATTTATGATTGATTCTTATTCTCTGACAAATTCTGAACAACATGCCAAAACACATAATTATTTGTAACATATTATCAGGTTTAAATATTAGATTTACAAAAAGCTGACTTTTTCCCATGTTAAATCAATGGGAAAATTTATGGTCTTTGCGCGACCCCTAAATATTAACCGATTTTGCTCAAATTTGGAGGAAATTTTTTTTTGGGTATTCGAACAAAACTGGGGGGGGGGGGCCCAGAGCAGGGAAATTCGAGAAAAAAAACACACCAAGTATAAATAAGAACCACCCTAATGTTACAGTGTTGGGATTTTTTTTCGGCATTTTTCAGTCATCCCGTTCTAAGTAAAAAATTGTCATTTTATTTCATTTGTTTTTATTTTGCTTCATTTCTTATCACTTATTTTTATTTTGTTCTTAAAGTTATCTAAGAAATCTGTTTAAATCCTTTGAAACCATATTAATATGAATAATATGCTGTATACGTTTCCAAAATCCTTCAAAAGATTCTGTAATCCTACGAAATACTTTGATGCTGTTCAATTTTGAATATCGCAGTTAATATTCCAATTGAGTCGAAGAAGTAAAAGTCTGTAATTTTCACATTTGTGCTAAGATAATGGTTGCACACACAACGAAATTTGAACGTGTATGTGTTAAAGTTCATGTGCTTGATTGAAAAAAAAAGTTCGATCGCTTTAAAAATTAATTTATTCAACAAATATTCGAAAGCTAGTGATGCTAACAATTCAAGGGGAATAAAATAAATCGCGGTATAATTAGAGGAAAAAAGTTTAAACTTCAAGGTGGCTGAAGGCTGAATTGGCCACTGATCCAGGGTATCAAAACGTTGCAAACAGTTGCCCACTATGTTATGTATCGAATGAAAAATACCAGTTTGGATGGTG
This sequence comes from Andricus quercusramuli, assembly GCA_932178445.1. Taxonomy (NCBI): domain Eukaryota; kingdom Metazoa; phylum Arthropoda; class Insecta; order Hymenoptera; family Cynipidae; genus Andricus; species Andricus quercusramuli. The sequence goes on from CAKNXH010002316.1 coordinate 32,056, forward strand.
ATTTTCTAGCTCAATTTGATACTTTAGCATTTTTTTTGTGGAAGCGAGCGCTTTGGTCGACACGAAAGTTTTATGAAGGCCAATTTATCCTTCACTCAGAGAAAAAGTTGGCTTGAAACAAAAGCATCGTCCTCTTGTCTGTTTTGTTTTGAGCGGCGTGAATATATTTTTTACTCAAATAGAATTATTTGGCTGCAAGCTTAGGTGAAGTTAGTAGCATAAGGAACATTTTTGCTGCAAAAAGATTCCTATTGAGACAAATGAAAATCTTCTCAACCTTAAATTTATGAGGAAATTCCATTTACGTCAAAAAACATCCTTTTGCCACGAGAGGACATTTCTCTGAGTGTTTAGAGCAAACTCTTTTTGAACATTCCAGTAACTTCGGCGTGAGAAATTAGCAAGTTGAAAATATCTCAGAATCTAAGTTTCAAATCTGTCCAGTATTGGAAATCTGATCAGATGTGGAGGAGAGTCGTTTGCCCTTATTCTTCTAAAATTCTGTAAGATTGGTGCAGCGTTTCCTAATGGAGTTTCCCGGATTTCTTCAACGGTCAATTCTTCAATAGCGCCACTGTCCATGTTTATTTTTGACCGTTTTTGAGCGCCTTTCCTTGTTGTATATATTCCACGTAGTCTTCTATTACGCTCCACTATTGCAAAAACGTCACCATTGGACGCAGATAATACAGTTTGTTCTTCGGCTGGCATAGGCAGAAGGCCGCCATGATCTCTTAATTGCACTGGTGTATCGCGAGGAAAAGTGTATCTTCGAATTTCAAATCGCTGGAACGAATTTGTCCGGGGAATGAGCCGAATAAATCTGAGTTCTTCTAGTTTATATCCAAGTATGGTTGAAGAAGAATGACTAGGAAGAGATCTGACAGGAGGAGATCTGGCAGGAGGAGATCTGGACCTGGCAGGAAAATGAGGCTCGGCGAGGGGCAAAGATCTATTTGGAGAATCCGGAGACTGATGTCTGGTAGGAGGGCTCGACCTTCCAGGAGAATGTCTGCCAGGAGAAAAAGAAATTCCAGAACGAGGAACACTGGATCCAGAATTTGAAGTCTCTGAACTCAAATCTGCAACAGGAAACAGAGCTTCACATCTTCTTAGAGTAGAAAATCGTTTATTGGTTGTGGTGTTCCTTGTATACTTTTTTTTTAAACCTTTTTCGCGAATCTGCTACAAATACCCAAAAATAGAATATCCTTCCAATTTTGGCCAAATCGGTCATATTTATCCACCGCCGCAGGCCCATCGCCTGAGACTACTTATTTAGACATTGCATCATAGAGTACAAATTTATGACTCACTGGGTCTCGAAACATACGAAATTTGTGAAAACTGGATAGGTTTCATACAAATCAAATAATTTTTACCATGAATGATAAGAATGTAAAAATCCCTACTGAAGTTCAGAATTATAATTCTTTCACAAAATTCTCGGTTCACTATCATAATTGCAATTTTTATGACCAAAAATTATCTGATGTTACCACCTAGAATTATAAATCTTTCCGAGAATTTCCTGCTTCCTTGAAAAATTCATTACATTAAATAAAATTTTCTGAACTTTTTTCAGCTGACTAGGAAAAATTAACGATTTTGATTTGCGAAAAGGTTGAAAATGTAATTAAACTTATAGATTTATTTTTTTTTTTACTTGTTATATATTGCTTTATTATATTTACCAACAGAATTGAGGACAACAACCAAGGATAAGACGAGATTAAAAATAAACCTCATATTTTAGAATTAAAGGAAGAACTGATTAATCTTTCAATAAATAATTTACTTAAAAATATAACTGATGAATATTCTAGTGCTTCAGTAGATTTTATAATACATATTGTATTTGGTAGTCAGTAACACGTAGATAATAGGCGTTAAGCTCACCCTTATCAGATATTTACATTTCATTAGTAAGTTTTAAGGCAGAAAAATGTACTTACTAAATTCGTTAAAATTGATACAACAATTTATATAATCTTATACGCTTTAGCCAAATTCGATCTTCAGATAGAAAATTCATTTTGGAACAAAATCATAATTCTGAATTCGAACAAGAATTTGTTTAAATTTCCTTCTGTTAAATTGGAATTAAAATTATGTTTTTAAATTCCTCTTCCATGTTAAGAATTCTCTCTTCCAAGTCAGTGTGATACTTATTTTAAAAAATTTCTATTATAATTTAAAAATATTGTAACTCTCCTTTCTCAAATTTTCGAGCAAATTTCTATTTGGGGGAAAAAATTGTATTCAAACAGTTTTTGATTCCGGGCAAGGATTTTTTTTTTAATTTGACAGATTCTGACTTGAAACAGGGATTATTTTTGTATTTTTTTTTATCAATCAAAATTCGTTTAAAGGGAAAATTATATTTATATACGAAATTGCCTACTCTAAAGTCCAAATTATATTTCTTAACTGTAATTCCCTGCCCCAAACTCAGAATTATAATTTTTTACTAAAATTTCCTGTCCCAACATGGAATTTTTTTCAATATAAAATTCGCTTTTTTCTTGAATTTTCTACAGTTGAATTTTCCACAGTTGAATTTCTAGTAGCTGAATCTTCGATGTTTAATTCTCATCCATTAAAAAAAATCAGCTATTAAACATTTTGTCGGGCATGAAATTTTCAATTCTAGAATATTTATATTCAGAACTCGATGAGAAAATTAATACAACGTTTTCTATGTGCGCAAAAATTATTATTCTCAATTTTTTATGTATACAATTTTCGATAAGAAATAATAATACAAAATCGTATTTTAGAAAAAATAATTTTTTATCAAGTTAGAATTTATTCAAGCATTGATAAGAATATTATAATTTTTGATTTGATTGAAAAAAACATTTGTTTCAAATAAAAAAATTAAATTAAACAAATGTAATAATATGATCAATAAATAATTGATAATAATAATAAATAATGTTTACTTTTCTTTCAAAATTAATTTTTCAAAATGAAAAATAATTCAAAATCTCGCCAGGAATCTTAAGAATATTTATTTATGATTTTTAAACGCTTCAAAATCCTTAGAAAGATTACAAATTTTATTTGTAAATTCTCAAAAGTCAGTTTTTTGATAAATTATTTTCGAAATTGTTTCAAAACTTCTAAATATCTTAACAATGATTCGCATTTCTCTAAAAAAATTGTTTAAAATGCTGCTAAATTAACAAAACTTTCTTGAAATTTTGGAAATTCTCTTCAAACAATTTTTTAAATAATTAAAAATCTTTCTGAATATTTTAAAATATATTCTCAAAATAAATTATTCAAAGTAAAAATATTTTTCAAATTTGCCTAGGATCTTTAAGAAACGTTCCTTTCCCCTGCAAAAATTTCAAAATTCTTAAATAGCGTCTAAATTTTTTGTTCAAAATCAGCAAAAATCTGCATAATTAAAAAAATTTCCTTAGAATCTCTGAGATTCCTTTTCGTCTATTTCTGAAATCTTTTAAGATCTTTTGAAATATTTATAAGAATCTTTTCAAATTCATTTTTCAAAATAGAAAATCATTAAAAATTGTCTCAGGAAACTCACACCATTTATTATTATTTTAAAACCTTTAAAAATCTCTAAAATCAGTCGCAATTTTATTTAGAAATCTTGAAAATCATACACTTTCTTTTAAACTTTCTGAAATCTCTTCAAATTTGAAATTATTTTTGTAATTTTCTTTGAACCCCTAAAAATCGTTTAAAATCAGTATATATCTTTCGATCTTGTTTGAATACTACTCAGATTCTTTTTCGACAATTTTGGAAAACTTTCGAATGCTTCAAAATCTTTTTGAATATTCTTTGGAAATTAATTTATTAAAATAAAGAAACGTATTTAATTTTGTGAGAAATCTTAAATATTTTCATTATTTTGAAACCTTTCAAAATCCTTAAAAAACGTATACATTTTTAGTTTGATATCTTCTAAAATCTACACTTTGTTTTAAATATTTTGGATTCTTTTCAAATTTTAAATCATTTTTGAATTGTGTTGTACGAACTTCTAAATATCTTTTGAAATGATTCAAATCTTTACTAATTTTTTTTTCAATCCTAGAAAATTGAAAATTTTGCTCTGAAATCTTCTAGATTCTTTTTGACACTTTCGGAAATCTTTTAATTTTCTCGTCGAATTAATTTTTTAAATTAAAATCATTAAAAATGTTCCTAGGGACTTCCGTTATATTTTTTACGGAATTTTTCTAAAAGTTTGTAAACTCACAAAATTAAATTCAAAATATTAGGAAATCATCTTAAAAATTTTAAAATATTTTTAATTTTCTCTTAAATTTAATTTAAAAAAATAAAAAATCATATGAAATTTTCCTAAGAATCTTACGAAAGATTTTGTATTCTTATGAAAAGTTTCCGAGATTTTGAAAAAGCTTCTTCATTCCGAAATCTTTATTTTGAATTTTCAACAATTTGAAGTCGCCTGAGAACTAAGTTAAAAAATTGTTTACGTTTAAAAAATAGTGTTTCATATTGGACCAATTTTATAAAAGATACTTTTAAAAAATTGTAAATAAGTACTCAACAAACAAAACCGAAAATATCGTCATTTTCTCTAGTATTTCAAAAAAACCAACTTGATAAAAAATTATTTTTTCTAATATATGCATTTGCATTATTTTGTTTTATCGAAAACTGTACATACAAAAAATGTTCAATAATTTTTGATCCCAGAGAAAATTTTTTTGATTTTTGAGACTCTAAACACTATTAACACCCCTCTGTGATAGCCAAAAGTGATATTTAATTTTTTTTAAATCACGGGTTATCCTGATAGAATACTTAAACTTTTACGGACACCTTAGAAATAAATTTTTAAAAATAATGTTGTTCGGTCCGTCCTACGCTCTTATATAATGTTGGTTAAATGAAATATTATTAAATTTTTAAAAACATTACATAGCATTTCTCGAACTCTCCGCGTTACGTCATACATGAACAATCTATAGTCTAAAAATAAATTTTAAAAAATGATAAATTTATAATCTAAAATATTTCTAATTTTGAGAATCGAACTGTATGAATGATTAATGATAGACTTCAGATGGGTGCTTTCTAACCCAAAAAAGTAAGCAATGTATCGGGCATTTTCCAAATCTACGGTTTTATTATGGCTAAAATTTTGAATACAGTTTGGGCATTTTTATTACACATCATAGGAGTGACAATTTTTCAGACTTGCTTTGCAAATGCGACAGAAGATTGGGATGGTGACTCTCTCCTCACGGGTCCCTGTATAACCTCCTTCTTTTTTGCATTTGGAATTTATATCATCATTTTGAAAATATCCCTGTTTCCATCAACCTTCAGAAAGCCTCCAATTGCTCTCTTAGCTATTTATGAGGTTAGTTTTTGGATAACAATAATTATTTATCAATTTATAATAATTTAATCCAATTTATTGAATTTCAATCAACTATCATCACCAATTCCGTGCTAAGCGCAAGAGCAGTTTTTTAATTTGAGGACAAAATAATTTTTAATACAAAATACAAATTTCGAATGACTATCCATTTATTTTTATCTTTTTTTAACATTCTAATTACAATTTGGGAATTTCATACTCTACGAAAATGAGCTTAAACGGAATCCATAAAAAATGTATGTACATTTGTATTTCTTATTCTCCCTGAATCTTAAAAAATCTACATTTTGTTTACAATTTTTGGAAATCTTATTTTTTTCTAAACTTTGAAAAATTCAAATTATCTTTCGGACTGGATCGAATTTTTCCTAAAATTGTGTAACCTTGAAAATCTGGAAAAATTGCTTCAAAATCTTTGATTTTTTGTTTGAAAAAATAACTTGTAAAAATAATAAATCATTGAAGGTTTTAATTTTTTTTCGTAATCTCATCTTCAAAAATCTACATTTTGTTTAAAATGTGCAGAAATTTACTTCAGTCTGACATTCTTTACGAATCTTTTCAAAACTTCTGAAACATCTAAATATAATTTGAAATTATTCAAATTTTTTCTAACATTTTTTTTATATCCTGCAAAATAAAAAGAAGTCTGTCAATTTTCCATAATATTATTTAACTATTTCTAGATGTTTTAACTTGAAATTGAGTATTTAAAATGATAAGATCCTAAATTTTTCAAATATTTTTGAGAAAAAAATGTATTCTCTTGAAACCGTACAAAATTCTTGAATACCTTCTGAATATTTTTTCGAGATCTTCAAAAATCTACATTTTCAGGAAATTTCTACAATCTTAGAGGATTTATAAAAAAAGTCTTCGGAAAAATTCAAATAATTCCAAAATTATAAAATTAAATTTGGAAGCTTTTCAAGGATTAAACAACTTTTTTTTTAGGATTCCTGGGAAAATTTAAAATTATTTTTTGTGTTTGGAATCAAATTTCAAGAGAAAGCTGAAAAAGATTCCAAGAAATTTCAAATTGTTTTCTAAAATTTCGAAAAAGAATGTAGAAGATTTCAAATCCAAATTTTCAGTTTTGTCGATATTAAAAAATTGTAAGATTAATAAAATTTATATTTCTGAAGACTTGAAAATGGAATTTTGAAGCTCATTAGAAATTTTGAACTTTTTTTGAAGACGATGAAAAAAATTTCTCAGGATTCATAGGAAATTTTTTGATGTTTTTTTATTTTTTCAAATTAACTTGAAGAGAATATTTGAAAAGTTTTCAACACATTTCGAAAGATTTCTCAAATTCAGAAAAATAGTCTCGAAGGTTTCAAATCCATTTATTTAATTTTTGAGGTTTTTTAATTATTTTAGGGAAAATTTGAATCATTTCGGAGTTTTGAGGAAATTTCGAGAATAATCTTAAATTTTTGAAGTTTTCATACAATTTTAAAGAAAACGTAGGTTTTTGAAGATAAAAAAATGAAATTGTGAAATTTTCGAAGAATGATAAAAGGATTTAAGATAATAATTTTTTTCTCAATTCCTTGGAATATTTTTATTAATTTTTTATTTTGAAAAAATAATTTGGAGACAAAATTTGAACAGATTGAAAGCAATTTAAACTTCGAACTGATTTAAAAAATATACAATGAGATTGAAATTTTTGAAGGTTCAGGAAAAAATTTGGAAGTTTTTTCTATGAATTTTGGAAGGTTTCAAGAAAATAAAAGAAAATGCTTTCAAGATTCCTGGAAAATTTTTAAGGCACTTGTCGTGGTTCAATTTCAATAGCTAATAGCTCATTTTTGGGGGAAAAATATTCACTATAACTCTACTGTTTCCAGTTTTGGAAGAAAATTTTTCTACTGCTGAAATTGTTAAAACGGTATTTTTTGAGACATTTTAAAATAAATACCCATATTTTAATATCATATAATTATTTTCAAAATTTGAAACATTTGAGTCATAGGGAATTTTATCTTCAAATAATAAAGCCATTATTTATTAAGATTCAACAATTATTAAAAATTGGTAAAGAGCGACAGTAATGAAAAATTTACTTACGAAAATCTTTGTTTGAGTAATTATAATTATAAATAGATAATATCATTTCAATTCCTAAAATTATAGATAACTTTCTTCCAAACATGTGGAAAACAAATTTGGAAGATTTTAAGGAAGGAAGATTAAAAAATAATTTAAAACTATAAAAGATTTCATAATATTTAAAACAAAATGTAGGATTTTTAAGATTCACAAACAAAAATTATAAGCTTTTTTAAGAATTTCAAAATGGTTCTCAGAATAACAAAATTTTCATCAGGTTCCCGAGAGAATTTAAAATGATGTTTAAATTAAAAAATGTATTTAAAAAAAATTTGAATTTTAAAACATTTCAATACATTCCTAAAAATGCCGAAAGAAATCTGGAAGATTTTTTTTTATATAATGAATAGTCTTTTTTTCCTAATTTGGAAAGATTTTACAAGTGTTTGACAACAATATATGCAAATCTTTTTAAAAATCTTTTCAATTTGATAATAATTAAAAATAATTATTTTCTTATTTTATGCTCAGTTTTTAGCTACGGCCTTTTTTTTGGAATTTTCTATGTCATGCATATGGACCCCTATAGATATTATTATTATGATCACATTGCCAAGAAAAATGTGTCAAGTAAGAATATGATGATTTTCCTTTCACTAAATTTTATTTTTATTTAAAATCTAACTTTTTATATCATTGTATCAGATTTTAGTTGATTTTGAATATATGGAAGTAGCCGAATGGGTTAGTGTAAACATAATTCCCATGGTAATTTTATGTTATGGTGTTTCCTCAACTTTCCTCTACTTTAGTCTATACATAACAAGGTCTCTGGACTTTTCGATCATCAAGTAATTAAAATATTTCTATACTATTTTCTATAATAGAAAGTAAACTAATGATTTTTGTCTGCGCAAATTTTAAATTTTAGTGTAAAATTAATAATCATAATTTTTTTCTTAATATATTAATAATTAGTATTGATATATATCATCAAGAATAATAGAGAAAAGCAAGGACAATATTTGTTATGATTGATGAGAGCTGCTTTTGTTCGGGTTTTATTAAAATTAAAATTATTTAGGAGAAAAATTGTTCATAGAAATAATAATTGTGTGATTTCTAAAAAACATCTAATATCACCCAATCAAACAACACTCAAAAATCCGTGCTTACACAAATATATTGTACACAACGTATACTGATCATATTTTTCCTACACAAAATATATCCAACGCAGAATTTAATACTGTTATATGTTTTCTACACAAAATTTTTTCTAAACAGAATATTTCGTACACCAAATTTAATATTGTTTAATACTGATATTTTTTTCTTATACAAAACATATATTCTACACAGAGTATTTCCTATACAGAATCAATTATTGCTTTATACTGTCATATATTTTCTACACATAATATTTCCTACACAGAATTTTTGTGTAGAATATGCCTGTGTTGAATACCTTCACTCAGAATAATTGTCATATAGAAGCAACAATATTTAACGTAATACTATAATAAGTTTATTCTGTGTAGGATCTACTTTGTGTAGAAAATATTTTATTTACTGTCTTAAATATGTTTTGTAGAATATATTTTGTTTAGGAAAAATATTGGACAGAATATTTTTATGTACAATATTTTGAGAATATCTTAATAATAAAATATTACTATTCAATTTTGTATAGAAAATATTTTGTGTACAAAAATACTAACAACTTTTGTACAATATTTTCAACATAAAATAATTACTATATTTATTTCTGTGTAGGAAATATTTTGTTTCGGAAAAATATAAAGGTGTATATAATTTTTATATACACGGTGTAAATAAATATTTATAAATAGAAAAGAAATTACATTAATTTTTTTTGCAATTATGAACATTTTCCAGTTGTTAAACCTTCCTACCTGCCTTATATTCGATTACAAAAAAGTTTTACTCGACATCTCATTACTAGATTTGACGTCGTACTTTTAGTTATTGAAACTGCTTCATAAAATCCGAACTTTGCATAACTTTATTTTTAACATACTCAAGAAGAAATTAATGTAAAATAAAAAAATGTACAAGAAGAGTCCAAATTTACAACAAAAAAAAAGAAAGGATGCCAACAGCACGCGGTATTCCCAAGCAGTCACCCATCCAAGTACTAACCGCGCCCACGCTGCTTAACTTCAGTGATCGGACGAGAACTGGTTTTTTCAGCGTCGTATGGCCGTTGACGTTATATGCGATTGAGGACATGTGTGATAATAACCTCAAAATAAATTTAAAAAATAACATTTTCGCCATCCCCTTGGCCACACGAAATAAGATATCAAATTCAAAATGTACACTTTTGAATAAAAGGCAACATGGAAGGTTCACTGAATTGTAACTATTCACAAATTATATTAATTTTCTTTGCAATTATAAACATTTACCAGTCGTGAAACCATCCTCCTTGCCTTATATTCAATAACAAAAAATATTACCACGATATCCATTACTATATTTGACGCCGTACTTTGGAGGTAGTGCAACTGCTTCATGAAATTCGATTTTTGCATAACTGTATTTTTAACATATTTAAGATGAAATTAATGTAAAATAAAAAAATGTACAAGGAGAGTCCAAATTTACAAAAAAAAAAAAAAAAGAAAGAAAGGATGCCAACAGCACGCGATATTCCCAAGCGGTCACCCATCCAAGTACTAACCGCGCCCAACGCTGCTTAACTTCAGTGATCGGACGAGAACTGGTTTTTTCAGCGTGGTATGGCCGTTGACGTTATGTGCGATTGAGGACATGTGTCATAATAACCTCAAAATAAAATTTTAAAATAACATTTTCGCCATCCCCTTGTCCACACGAAATGAGATATCAAATTGAAAATGTTCACAATCAAATAAAAGGCACCAGGGAAGGCTTACTAACTGCTGAATATTTATAAATAGAAAAGAAATTATATTAATTTTTTTGCAATTATAAACATTTTGCAGTTGTTAAACTGGAAATATTATGTGTAGGAAATATTATGTGCAGAACATATTTTGGGTAGGAAAAATGTAACAGTAATAAACAATACTTAATTTTGTTTAAAAAATACTTAGTATAAGAAAAAAATAACAGTATTAAACGATATTAAATTCTGTGTAGGAAATATTCTGTGTAGAAAAAATTTTGTGTAGGAAAAATATAACAGTATTAAATTCTGTATAGGAAATATTTTGTGTAGAAAATATTTGGTGTAGGAAAAATGTGACCAGTATACGTCGTGTACAATATATTTTGTGTGTACAATAAGTTTTTGTAGGAAAAAAGCGTTTTCCCTCTTAATTTAAGCAAACCGCACCTTTAACAAAAATTTTGCTTTAAAAAAAAATAACTTCAAAATGAAGAAAATAATTATGATTAAAGAAATATTTTCATTGGATTAAAAATTCATTTCTTTGATAGAGATTAAATTAATATTTTTCTTTGATTCAAAACAAATTTTTTTAGATCAAAGTATCTTTTTTTCTGGTGAAAATTGTAATGAACCTTGTAAGTAATGAAATCAGTTCTCAATCGTAAGGATAGGATAAAATACCAAAATCGGTATAACATTTTTTTAATAAGCAATTTCAAACTAAACTGTTTTTTTTTCTAAAGGATGCTTAGATTCCCTCCATAAAATGCGTAGCAATTAATTTATAACAAAAATTAGTTTTAAAAAATGTCAACATAAGATAATAAAAATGGTTCCCAATTGTGAATCTTCATTGAAATTCAGTTACTTTGTTGAAAATAACCGATTTTTTGTGAAGAACGTTATCATAACCTTCAAATCTTGGAAAATTTGAAATTTTCTTTGTAACCTATATCTATTTTTCCTGTGAAAAACGTCAACGGATTGTGTACACACAATTTAAATAATTTTTTTGATTTAGTGATTTTTTTTTACTAAAAATCCCGATTTCTGGTGAAAAACGCCAACAAAACCTAAAATTGTCGAAAAGTTAAGAAGCTTCCCTGAAATCTATTTTTGCAAATTAAGAATACTAACATCACACAAAATTGTAAATGATTTTAAAAAATGTTTACTTTTTGATGTAAAGCACAATTCGAAATTATTCAAGCTTGTAAATTTTATTATTTTAAATAGAAATTATTGGATTTAAATCGAATAATTAATGTTTGGAAAAAAATGTTTGGTAGATTAAAGAAGATAGTTACAATTTTTATTATGTTAATCAGAATTGTAAATCTTTTTTCTGAAATCTAATGAGTTTTTTTTTAAATCGTCAACCTTCTGTGCAACATACATACGTAAACTAAAATTGTCACAATATTATAAACTTTTTAAATTTAATGATTTTTGTTGAAAAATGTCAATTTTCGGTGAAAAAACACTAAAAAAACCGAAAAACGTAAATAGCTGAAAAAATTTCAGTATTTTAAATCTAATATTTTGTAATTATTAGAAATACAGATCTACGGTGTAAAATGGTAAATTAATCTTAAATCGTTGAAAATTGGGAATCTTGATGATTATTTTTATATGATGCTAATTTCCGTTGAAAAAAACAATACAAATTAAATTTTTTGTTTAATTTTAGGTCATCTTCGAAACTTTATGATTTTATATTAAATTCATTTGTAAAAATAATAATTTACAGTGAAAGGCTCTAAAATAAAACGTGCATAATGTTTTCAATAATTTGTTGGATAATTTGGAAGTTTTAATTTAACCGCACAAGAGTGTTGAAATGCATTACTTTTTTAAGATAGATTTTTGTACAAATGTTTGTCCCGGGGGTGTATCATCCAAAATGTTGATATTGAAAATTTCAAGAATACCGACATTTTTATTTCGAAGCAATTCAAAGAAATCCAGAAATTATTTATTGATTTAAACATTTATAAGGATTTTAAGTAAAATTCGGGAAATTTTGAATGCATTAAAGGAATATCAGCGAAATTCATAAATAGATGCAGTACACGTGAATTCACTAGTGTTCAGAAAAACATATCCTTATGGGGTTTCGAAGTCCCATAATTCGATTATAATTTTTGATTTATTTATTGAAATAACAGAAATAATAATAATGAAATAATAAAAAAATTAAAATGAATTTCTACTCACCTTATTTAAATATTTTGCCAGTCAAAACAAATAAATCAAACGGATTCTTATACAAACTATTCACAGCTCGCTTTAGTTTTACTATAAATTTTATTTCCAATTACATATAGTTATTATAAATAAATTAAATTTTAAACTGTAAAATGAAAAATTTCAGTAAATGTGGGATGGCTTCGTTTGGATCACATGTCAAAAATGCATTTTGGAATCGAATAACGAGTGAACTTCCCACTATTTGTGAAGACAGAAGACGTCCTTCTAGAAGCAATAGAGAACGCAGAAGAAGGCGAAGCAGAGATTCTAACATAAGTGACAGTGACTATTAATTATAAAATTGAAAAAAATGATTTTCTAATATATTTTTTATATTAAAAAGAAGGCATTTATTTTCTTTCGGAACTGAAATGATAAAGTACAAATGGTATTCATAATGTAGTGGCAATGATGTATCGTAAATCATTAATAATATCAATTAATTAATAATACGTGTGTGTCGATTACATTGTACGTATAGATTATATCGTATTGTAATTGTACTAATGAGATGTGTTCAGTGGCAGCGCACATATACATATACATATATATATTTTTTTCATATATTTATATATTACAGTGTTTAACGACTGCTATGGTAAAACATCGGCTTTACATCCTACTTACTACTGGTAATATTTCGCTCGGCCCATTGCACCTCCTTTTATTTTATTTTTATATTTTTAATTAGGCAGTGCACTGTATAGAGAACTTTGTAAGAAGTTAGGATATGTAGCTGGTGAGCATGCTCGTTTATAACTCCTCTCGTTCCTTATAAGCCAAATTTTTCTTAAAAAACTACGTAAATACTATCACGATCTGAAAAATTTAACTTCGTAAATTCTATGAGCAATTAACAAATTCTTGTTCTCTAACGATGAGTCAACCCTAATTTCATGTCTGTCATAAACTGCTTGATATTTTTCACATACTCTCCAAATTCCAATTTTACAAGTGTCGATTATATTTCCCTTTTAGTGATGTCATATCATTATTTTAGGTAGAAATATATTGTTTTCATGGCAAAATACTTTTTTCACAAAAAAAATGTTTATCAACTTAAGGTTGCTTGAATACTTAGGCGAATTATAATATTAAGGAAAATTTTCTTTAAACTTTTGAGATGAAATTTACATCATTTAATTATCTTTGCGGCAGTTTTTAGTGCAATCTACACTCTTTCAAATTTTTGAGAAGAAACTTAAAAATTGTATTTTGAAACAAAGAACATTCTCTTACAAAGGTTTCAACTTTACTTAAACATATAAAAATATTAATTATTTGTTAACATTCATTTCAAAGAGGCTAAAATTTTAGGCAATGAAATATTTTTGCCGAGCAATAGAAATCACAAATGTTGAAAAATACCCGAAATTTCAAATTCACAAAATTAGTGGGACGACTGATAAATCCAGAAATTTGAAAATTTCTGATAATGGATATTTTGTAACGTCGGGAATTTTATTTTGGGAATTTTATATTCTCGGGAATTACAGTGTAAAGTTTCCGATGCGGAGAAATTTCGAAATAATGAAATTTTTGAAGCTAAACAATTGAAAAGTTTGAATATAATGAAATAGCAAATAAAATACTACTTTGATTTGATGAACATACTTTTTAATTTATTATTTCATTATTCATTTATTAATAAAATAATTGTTTAATCGTGTAGATTCGTGAAGTTTGTAATTCGGAAATTCTCCTGTTTCGTAAATTTTATAGTTTTGGACATTTTATAATGTCGACTATTTCATTTCTGGAATTATCTATTACCGGGAATTTTCAAATTTTTAAATATTATAAATGGTCGGAAATTTTCCAATATCTGTAAAATAAAACATTATTTAAAAATATAAAAATATATGCAGTAATTTGGGATTCCGGAATTGAATAATTTCGCGAATTTACTAATTTCGGAATATTTCAATTTCGCTAACAAACATTTTCTGTAGTTTCATTTTTTTGTGAATTTGAAATTTCAAAAATGTACATTTTTTGTTATTTGTATGTTCTGGCAAATATATATTCGGTATTTTTCAACATTCGGGATCTTTTTTTGCAAAAGTATGTCATCCCAAACATGAATTTCGAAAAAGTATGTTGAATTTCTTAAAATTCAGTTGCAATTTTTAGAAATTTAAGATAATTTCAGAAAAATTCAGTTACAAATTCCGTAATTTTCAGTTACGATTATGGAGTTTTTTTGGTAAATTGTATCTGAAAATCCCGAAAGTCATAACAAAAAAGTTTTACGTTTCGATTAACGGAATCTGTATGCCCTTACATATAATAAAAGATCACGAAACTCTTCTTGCAAATCAATTAATTTTCAATTTTCAAATTGAAAATTTCCTTTTTAATTAATTTTACTTTTTTACTCTTTGAAAAAAGAATTGATCTTTTGAAAAATTGATCTCATATTATAAAAAATTAGTTTTTCCATATGAAGGAAAGAAATTTCCTTCACATTGCTATTAAATAAAAAAAAAAGATGAACAATTTTTGTTCTTGAAAAAAAAAAGAATACTTGGCTCATATTTTGCTTTAAACCCCATATATTTCAGCCCCAAAAAAGTCCGTGACATTACCAGGATCACACTACCCGATTTCCAAAAAAATCGGACTTTTATTAAAAAATTTGGAGAGTAATTAAATTAATAATAACTGTCTGTTATTTACGAGCAGAGACACCACAGCGAATAATAATTTTAATGTAAGAAAGAAGGAAAAAATATTTTCAATCCAAAAAATCATCTTCAGAAAATGGTTAAAAAAACCGACGGTAATTGAAATATATTTTGTGCTATAGGACAATTAAGATTTCGAAGCGAAAATATTTGCACATTGTGATAATCACCCTGAGTTATTGCGAATTTCGAGATGGTATTTCTCTTTAGATGAGTCCCTGAATCCTTAGCATTAAAAAATGACTTATAGAATAAATATTCACTTTAAATAAATTATAAAATCTATGATTCAGTGATTGGATCCATCTGTGAGAAAAACCAATGATTGTAGTACACAGAAAAAGGTTTATTTGTGCATTTCGATTTGACTAAACAAATATTACAAAAATTAAGAGTCTCATTATTTAGTCTTAGTTTTAAATATATTAATTTCCAATGCAAAATATGAGATGAATATTTTTTGTTTTTCACCAATAATTTTTTTCACGAACTTAAGTGAATTACGAAAAAATTACCAAAAATTTTAATTGAAAAGTTGTATCTCTCCAATTCTTTAGAGTGAATGAACATGAACATTTTTTTAAATTACCAAAACGGCGTACATTTTTAGAAAAACTGAAAAGTGGATTTTCTGAGGAAGGCCAACTTTAATTTTTTCCTCGAGTTTTTTTAGATTCAAATTAATATGATGGAGATCATGTGAATTTCGTTCCCGCTAAACTATTCTTTCACATAAGGAATTTTTTTAATATCAAATAAATTTTTCAAAATTTGAATTCTTTTCTTTCATATTCATGGTTTTATTTCTGGAAGAAACTAAAATTATATATTGAGATGACATAATTTTGCCGAAAAATAAAAATCCCGAATGTTGAAAAAGTAGAGATGATATCATTACAGAACAAGAAATTTTCCGAAAATCTAAATTACTGAAAGCAATAAAACTACCGACAATATTTAGTAAAGAAATTCAAATATTTTGAAAGTTAATGAAAGTAGAAAAATTCTGAAACATTCTGAAACTTTGAAACCAGAATCTTCAAAATTCCGAAATTAGTGAATTCCCGAAGTTTCTAATTACCAAAATTTTAAATTACCGACGAAAAAATTATTTTAAGTGACAAGAATATTAAATATCATTTCTTGGGAAATTTTGAAATTCGTTAATTTGGAATTTCAAGAATTTACTTATTTTGGAAATCTTGGGATTTTGATAATTTGGATTTTAAAATTTCGGTAATTATGCAATACCATCTATTTGACATTACTGAATGTTAGTTTCTTCAACTTTTATTTTCAGAATATTCTAATTCCGTTAATAAACATTTTCTCAGTTTTATTTTGTATTACTTAAATTTTCAGAAAATTTAATTTTTCGCAAATTTTTCGTTTCCATAATTAAATTTTCGGTATTTTTCAACATTCGAGATTTTTGTCGGCAGAATTATTTCATACCGATGATAAATTTCGGAAACTTATTTATTTATATTTAACTTATTTAATTTAGAAAAATTGAGTAACAAGTTTCTTAAATTCAAGATAATTTCAGGAAAATTCATACATATTTCAAAAAATGTATTTCATATTAGAAGAAATATTTTTTATATATAAAGAATAGCTGGTCTTTTTGACAAAATTCACTTTTCAGTTTTTTCGACCAATTTATCCCGTTTGGATAATTTTTATATTTCTCAAGTTTCTTCAAGGAATTTGATGGAGATTGCACTACAAACTTCCATAATAAAAATTAAGTTATACCAATTGATTCGCAGATTCAAATTGAATTTTTTTTCCTAATTCACCCAAATATTTAGTAGCAACAAAAAAAATATATATTTTTTTCCAACAAATTTTTTGGTGAAAAACAAACGATACGTGGCGCATATTTTACATAGGAAAACAATTGATTCCATCCCTCCACAATTAAATTAAGAATAAATATTAATAAATATTAAAGTAATGAAAAATCTCTTTCTGGGTACAGCATCATTGCTGATTTTCGTGCGTGCTCTCCTCGCTTGATATTTACATGCAATTACACATTTCCAGTGCCAGATTCGCAAGTGTACTTAGGAGGTACCTGGGTCGAGCTTTCGGAGAATTAACCTTAATTATTCATAAATTTACATACATAACGGCTGTGTCCTAACTTTAATTCATCATTTTCTTTCATGCCACTGCACACACGCAACTCAGATTTATAACGATAAACTCTCGTTTCCTAATGCCAGTCTCTGGAATACTGTTTATCCTACACTCGATGGGATGGAAAAAAAAGAAATTAAAAAAAAAAAAAAAGAATTGGAAGAAATTTAAATATAAACTTATACTAAAGAATAGACTAGTAAAACCTTAGGGATTGGCGCGACCATTTATACGAAAATTAATATCACAAATCGCAAAACGATACGTATACGTTGACAATAATTAGGACAATTATACAGTTACGAATCGTGTATGCTCTGTCAATTGAAGATCTTGTCATACACGTAATTACATATTTCGTACATTACTTATTCGTTACGTACCCCTTAATGGATAAGTGACCTAACAGGTAAATTGACTATTAATATCCCGTTGAGAATTTTACAAATCAGTCGATTCGAGTGGAGAACGGTAGTAAGATTCATCGCGAGGCGAGGAAATTGTTGTTTTTTTTTAAATCGAACGCAACATTTATGGAGAGTCACGTGAAATTTTTCATTTCTCCTCATTCACTAAACTGGTTTTCTTCGTTCTCTAGTCGGATGGTCAAATAAATGATTGATTAAATTACCTAACCCCGTACAATAAAATTGTACAAAACTTTTGTATCATAGACAAAACGTTTTGTCTATGATAATGCAGTTTTTGTAGCTGTCAGTCGAAGAAGGTTTGCGAGAATTTGTATATATAAAAAACGACTTATAATGAAGTGACCTTTAAAAATATTTTTATAAAAGTAATCAAATGGGGTATAAAAGGACATCGTCGACGGTGAGATCTTTGTGGCACGATCAGATTTGATAGTTGACAGAGGTCGTTCATAAAAATTAATTTATGATAATTAATGATAATTGTAATAATAATAATCTTATTGGTAACATAGTCTATGGGTAGCAACGATCGTTTTTAATGGTCCGGATATACTATATGTATTTAATAAATAAACGAATCCATAGAAAACCTCACGTCACGTATACATGCGAGGGATGACTACGTATACGCGTAACGAACTATACAAATAGTTATGAATCTTTCCTTTAGTTATATTTAATTAATAATGAGTTGAAAATTATTGCAAAGTCCATCCTTCGATTTTTGCCAGCGAAAGCCGGTCTTTTCGTTACAATAAATAATCTTAGAATGTACTCGCTCAGGACGATCGGTCCAAATCGTCTTTTTATGTCTTATACTTTCGTTCGAGAATCATGAATGAGATGTAAGTGTATGATAAGTGTATAAGTGTATAAGTGTACGAGTAAGTGTATGAATAAGTGTATGAATGATTTTAATTTAATGCATGTGTTTTTTAAATTTTTTCATTGGTAAATTGCCCAGTGAAAAATATTGCAACTTCTCCCGAATGTGAATCTAAAATTCGGAAGTACTCTATTAATTTTCTACAAATCACACCAAAAGCGAAACTTTTGTTATCGTATCTACAAAACCAAGGTTAAGAGTCAATCGCTATTCTTGAAGATCCAGAAAATCATATTTTTCTAAATGTTGAAGATAAATCGATACCCACCGGATACCGTTCAATGTTTCGCCTCTTTTTGTGATTCCCCGGCAATATTTTTCACCTATAACTGACTAGGTCAATTATCATTATAATTATCTAGTCAATCTTCAATTCTGGATCGAGATTGTTGTGAATGTTTGTGTCTTTTTTTATCGTCGTTAAGATCGATCACGTCATTTTCTACGTTGTACATAATATAAGTTGTGGAACTGGTTTCTTTTTTTTTGTTTCTTTGGAACAACTAGAGTTCACGAGAGTATTTTTACTCAATTAACACATTGCCCTGGATGAGCTATTGCGTTCTTTTTAGAACGTCCGTGTGATTCTACTAGAGCACAAACACAGTCCGATGACAGTTGTGCACGAGGAAAATTTTCTGGAAGTCTTATTCCTCCTCTTCGCTTTCTTCAGTTGGGCCATACATGTCGGACAACTTGTCGAATCTGGGACCCCAAGCACTCAAGTATTCGTACTCGTGCTGCTCATCGTCTGTGCCTGAAAAAAGGGTTGTTAGAAATCCAAATCGTAATTTATAAAGAAGATTCCTCAATTTTTCAGAGAAGCTTAAAGAATGTGTTTAGGGTGGTCCAAAAATGCATTGGAATTTTTTTTTTGTTAATTTTTATCGGGGTGCCGCAAGCCCCATCAAGTTTAACATGTATTTCCCATAAGAAAAAAATACGTTTTTGTCAATCTTATCCAGAATCCTCAATATTATCTCAATCGAGTTGAAACTCAACATTTCTCTTCACAATTAGCCATAGAATACGAATAAAATATCACTTTTCAAATATCACCCCCATAAGTCTGTTTTATAGGGTCCCAAAGAAACCCCATAAGTGAAAAAATGGGTTTTGCGAGTTTTTGGCGCTAATTATGATTTTTTTTGCGGTTTATTTAATGCGAATTGCTTCTAATACATACAATATTACTTTCTACTGAAAATTAGATATTTTCATAAATTGTTCAAGCAACTTATTATTGTGTTTAGCAATTTTCTCATAGAATGGAGTTAGAAAGACTGTTTGAACAACTTATTAATAATATTATATTTGAATAATGCTTGAAAGATGCGTTTTTTTTAGTTTCTGGCTTTTTGTCCAATTTTCATTCGGAGTGAAGTAATAATGAATTCATGTTAACAAAATATTTGTTTAAACAATTTATTATAATTATTAATAATATATATTTCAATAATGCTAGAAAGATGCATTTTTTTCAATTTCTGCCTTTTTGTCCAATTTTCATTTGGAGTGAAGTAATAATGAATTCAAGTTAACAAAATAATTGTTTAAACAATTGATTGTCATTGTTAATAATATTCTCTTTGCTTGATTGGTAGAATGTTGCGGGTTTTTTTCTGAAATTTTCAACTGTTTGTTTATTTTTTATTAGTCGTCACTTAATAATTAATTAGATTCAGCAGAAATAATTGTTTAAACAAATTATTATTGTTTATGACTATCTTCATATATATCTATTGCGCCTGATGGTTGCGGGTTTTCGGCAATTTTTACCTTTATGTCCTTTTTTCACTTAATGAGGTAATAATTAATTGAAGTTAACAAAAAATTTGTTTAAAAAATTTAATATTGATTTCTGCCTCTTGTGTAAAATAGCTTTTTTTCTTTGGATTAATTTTGTTGAGGCATTGGGAAAAGAGCAAAAATAATTCACTTAAAACAACAATACCCTTCGAAAAATCATTTTTTTTGTGGTTGACTTTTATTTGTTCATAAATAAAAAGGCGATGCAAAGTAAAAGATATAGAAAAACCACCATTTTCTAGCACTTATATAAGAAAAGATAGTGATAAACAATATCAAATTGTTTGAACAAATTTTTTGTTAACTTTAATTAATTATTACCTCACTAAGTGAAAAAAGGAAAGAAAGGTAAAAAATTGCCGAAAAACCGCACTATCATGCGCAATTGATATAGATGAAGATAGTCATAAACAATAATAATTTTTTTAAACGATTATTTTTGCTAAATCTAATTAATTATCAAGTCATGCCTAATAAAAAATAGACAAACAGTTGAAAATTTCAGAAAAACCGCAACATTCTACAAGTTAAGCAAAGAGAATATTATCAACAATGATAATAAATCGTTTAAACAATTATTTTGTTAACTTGAATTCATTATTACTTTACTCCAAATGAAAATTAAACAAAAAGCCAGAAATTTCAAAGAAAACCGCATCTTTCTAGCATTAATCAAATATAATATTATTAATAAGTATAATGGATTGTGTAAACAATTATTTTGTTAACTTGAATTCATTATTTCTTCACTCCAAATGAAAATTGGACAAAAAGCCAGAAATTTAAAAAAAAACCCGCATCTTTCTAGCATTATTCAAATATAATATTATTAATAAGTATAATGGATTGTTTGAACAATTATTTTGTTAACTTTAATTTATTATTACTTCACTCCAAATGAAAATTAAACAAAAGCCAGAAATTTCAAAGAAAACCGCATCTTTCTAGCATTCTTCAAATATAATATTACTAATAATTATAATAAATTGTTAAACAATTACTATTGTTAACAGTGATGAACTATCACTTGCCTCTGATTGAAAATTGGACAATAACTGGAAAATTTGTGAAAAAAAACCGTATCTTTCTAACTCTATTCTATGAGAAAATCGCTAAAAACCATAATAAATTGTTTAAACAGTTAATGAAAATATCCAATTTTCAGTATAAAGTAATATTTTATGTATTAGAAACAATTCACATTTAAAAAACCGCAAAAAAATCATAATTGGCGCCAAAAACTCGCAAAAACCATTTTTTCACTTATGGGGTTTCTTTGGGACCCTGTAAAATAGACTTACGGGGTGATATTTGAAAAGTGATATTTATTCGTATTCTATGGCTAATTGTGAAGAGAAATGTTGAGTTTCAACTCGATTCAAATAATATTGAGGATCCTGGATAAGATTGACAAAAAATTATTTTTTTCTTATGGGAACTACATGTTAAACTTCATGGGGCTTGCGGCACCCCTAAATATAATTTTTTTTTTTCAAAACAAAAAAAATGGATTTTATTTTGGGTGGAATCGAACAAATTTGGGGGGTGTCCTCATGAAAATTCGAAAAAATTTTTTGGACCACCCTAATGTGTATATATATAAAATTCTAAAACATTCTAGACAATCCAAAAGTACTTCAAAAAATTGCAGATTCTCAATGAACATTGAAGTAATATTCTATTTGGGAAAATTCTAGAACTTTTCGAATCATTCAGGAACACCCTAGAAAATTTCAGAAATACAGGGAACAATTCCATTTCAAATCATGCAAGATTTCAAAAAAAAGTCTAGGTCATGAAGTAACAATAATGGCATATTCGGATATATCATTCTGACCAAATGTATCAAGTGAAATAAAATCAGAATATAATTTTTAATTACCGGAAGCTAAGGACGAAAGGGAACCTGCCGTGCTTCCGCCACCTTCATAAGCATAATTTCGAAGGTCATCGAAAGGTGGTGCATTAGGGTCGCTGTCGGCTCTCTTCTTATGGTCCTCGATAAACATACCCACATTTGGTTCTGGTCCCAGGGGGTCTAAACAATCAGTTGTTAAATAATTATTACCTTCTTGGAATGAAAAATAAACTTCATAATAGTAACTAATAAACACGTACATGCTATTTTGCAAGGTGGCAATTTTCCACCCAATTCTGGAATCGGACCACCGATTGGTATCTGAAGAGGTGTAATATCGAATGCTGTCATATCATCCTCTCCACCGCCTTCATCATCATAATTGATAATATTTTCTCTGACATCATCATCTGGACCTGGATACTTAATGTGGGACTCTCTTCTTCTGTTGTAGACCACGAAGACCAAGACAAGGACTGTTTACAAGAATAAATTAAATTATCATTACATGAGAACTTTGAAGAGATCATGATACACATGAACAGAACTATCGAACTTGAAAACTCACCCAAAATCATTAGAAGACATACTAATATAGCTGCAAGTGCTCCCATTCCCAATTTTAGAGTTTGTCCTTCTTGGACCAATTCACAATTTTCTCCCCAGAATCCAGGAGGACAAATGCACCTATACCTGAACCTTGGATCCTGGTTAATACATCTCCCTCCATTTAGACATGGATAATCAATGCACTCATTCTTATCCATGCAACCCTTATTATCTGGTGAAGGTATTCTGCCTTCTCCACATCTGTAAAACAATAATTTTTATTGATTACGATTATCTAAACCTAATCAAAAATTTGACCTGGATTTTAAGTTTTATAAAACTCTCATTACTTACGTGCAGTCGTACTCATTCCAGAGATCAATACATTCGAAAGGTTCAGGGCAAATAACATTAGCACAAGGCTTATTCGAAGGACAATGCCTTTCCAAATTTCTTGCCATCGTAGCCTGACCCCATTGAGTTCCGTTCATTGCTGGTGGTAAGGGAAGATGTTTTCCTTCTAGTCTGATATCATCCAAACAACCTGTTCACAATAAGTTTTGTAAAACAACAATTACAAATTGAAACTATATAAAAAAAATGTTAGAATAAAATCTGAACCTTTTTGGTAGTCTGCATAGACTTCAAATGTTCTGACCCCTGTATACTCAGCTTTGCCACCTGCGAAGACACCTTCTTGCTTATCAACAAGGAGCCACTGATGTCCTTCAAAGGAAAATGTTTCGTTGAACCTTCGACCTTCTCCTCCATCCAACTCGAGTGTTGCTGCTGATCCGTATCTTGAGACCCTAACAGTATGCCATTGTCCATCATTAACAGCAATTGCTGTTAGCCAAATATCTCTTTCTTCAGTCCTAAGGCTGTTCAGATTGTATCTAAAGTGCAGCCTGCAGTCCTTGATCTGTAAAAAACATATTTTAAATCATCTCACCTTACTCACCATCTGTATCTCTTTCAAAAAAATACACACCTCCAAAATAGCATATTCCCTATTATGCTGATCGCTGACCCTAAAGAGTTCTCCATGCTCCTCTCTCGTTCTAAACCTTAGCTGCATTTGTGTTGAAAACCTGTCTGGTTCAAACGAAAGTGCATATTTGACATAACTCTGAGGCTTGAAAGTTGTCGGAATTGTCGGAGTCATACATCCAGGACCAGTCCATCCAGGATTGCACTGACATCTAGCTTCGACAAAACTACCAACGCAAGTTCCATGTTCCCAACAACGGAAGGTAGACTCCTGGTTGTTACAAATTTCATCAGTTTGTGGACAACCAGCCACACTATTTCTAGATAATCCAGGATGAGCAAGATCATAGAGTTTGCTGTTGTGGAAGAGATTTTTGATGCAACCATCGAAATTTGTTCCTGCCCAAATGTGCTTCCATCTGAACTGATCTGGATCGAACTGTTCGTAGTAGAGACCACCAACTTGCAGGGGAGAGTTTACATTCAGGTACTCATTGAAAGGAGGCACAACTCCAGTTGCTTGGCAGCTAGTGTCATTGAATTCAGGTGGAGATCCATCCTCCAATTCGGATATCTCTGCTGATTTACAGAAGTCGACGACCAACTTCACAATCTAAAAATTTGTTTGTTGTTTGGGATTAAACCATGTAATACTTTAATCATTAGATTTAGTATGAATTCAGAAAAATACTTACTTCTGTATTCCAGAATATATCAATCCTGTGCCATTCACCATCATCCAGGGATTTCTTCGTTTTGACTTTGAGCTCCAGAGTCCCTGATCCAAAGTCTATGAGTAATCTTGGAATTCCTCTATGAAGTTCCACTGAGATGAAGTCTACAATTTTTCAATATTTTGAGTTAGAAAGAATACACAAACAAGTGCATTGTTTCTTGAATAAATGAATAAATATTTCGCTTACCAGACACCAAAATCTCATCAGGTTCTGGAGGAACAATGGGTCCATTGTAAAGAAACAACCCATCTGGTTTTCTCGTGATGAATTCAAAACTCAAATGACTGTTGTCACACATTTCCAGTGGGGGGTACCAAGCCCATCCATTACCCCTGAAACTTCTGGCTGTCTGTTGACATCTCGGTCCATTATAACCAGCAGGACATTGGCAACTGTTGAAAATTTAAGTTTTGTTATCATTGAAGAGAAAATAAATTAGAGATATGCTCCGTTTTTCACTTACGATAGTCCAAATCGACCTTCGACACATCGGCCACCATTGTAACAAGGACTAGTTCTGCAGGATTCACTCTTGCTGAAGTTTCTAGCTCCACAAGTGCACTCCGCAATCACATCAACACGAACTCCAACAAGTGCAGTTTTATTGGCATTAACCATGTAGGGCAAATTACTGATGTCAAGAGTATTTGTACAACTGCCTTCACACATTTCATTCTCGTATAAACATTCATCAATTCCAACCATCGTAATGTTGATTCCAACGTCTTTCTCAATCTAAAATTATTCATTAATAGTTTATTATTGAAGTTTACATTTTTTAAACTAGAGATGAAAAGCGTATAACTTGTGTATCAAAATTACCTCTTCACGATGCATCAGTACAATTCCATTCAGCCTCACAGGTTTGTAGTACGGAGAACCATGAGCAGCAAATCTGATATCAGTTAGAGGAGGATGCTTCCTTCTTAACTGTACGCTGAAGACATCAACTTTTTCTTTTTCTATATTTAATAAACCAGCCAGCTTATCCCTGAAGAGTTCAGCCTTGCTTCTGGATAAGGTTTGTGTCTAGAATAAGATGAGCAAGCGTTAGTAAACATAATGTTTTTAGTTTTTTTTTATTTCTCTTAATTCTTAAATAAACAACTACTCACTTTGTAATCCCAGACTCTGATGAAATCCTCATCCGAAATTCCAGATATCCTCACAGATCCAGAGTTTATAACAGCATCGTGAGGAATGGTTTTAACAGTTACTGTTACATTCGCAGGTACATCAGTTTGTGTATGCGTCCTATCATAGACTTTAAAGCGAAGATTGTATCTTCCATCGTGTGTTCCAGCTCTCATGGATATCATTCCATTGTTCTCGTCTAGCTTAAATTGAGCATGTTCTAATCCCTCCCAGTAGAACTTCTTATCTGGCAAATCCCAGTCGTCTAAATCATAAACGTAGACTCTGCCAATCTCTGTATCTGGTGATTGTCCCTGAAAATTGAATTACAAACAATCTTCATCTTCGTTTCCATTGAACGCTTTTCAAGTAACGGTAAAAGATCATTTTTTCAAACCGAAATTTAAAAGAGTAATTTTCTAAACTATAACTTACCGCATAGTTATATACAAAGATGTCCTTCGACCCGGGCTGCATCTTATTGTCGTTAATATCGCCTATAATAACAGTCAGAGTACTAGTACCAGACATGAGTGGATCTCCAGAGTCCTTGATGATAATTGGGATCAAGTATTCCTTTTGTTGTTCTCTGTCAAATGACCTTAAAGATGACACTATCGCCATTCCGTCTCCATTCGCTCCCTCTGTTAATGAATATTTTAAAATCAATATTGCATTTAAGAAAATAAACAATACAATAGAATCTGTTGAAGGAAATCATGATTTTAATTATGATAAAGCGAATTATCACTAACTGTTATCACTCTCGACTTTGAAGCTAGCCCTTATCACGTCATCGGCTTCCGGATCCATCTTGAAGGTGAAGGGTGGACCATTACTCTTTGATCTATCATCATCATCAGTAGCCAGAATCTCAACAACCCTCTTCGGTAATGTATACTCCGGAAGAACTGGTCGATAATCTTTCAAGAAAGTTGGTGGATTATCGTTGATATCCTGAACGATAACAGTCAGTGTAGCTGTTGCAGTTTTAGGAGGAATTCCATCGTCTATCGCCAGAATTTTAACCTAATAGAAACGAATCGGTTAGATAAAATCTGAAGAATATTTCTAAAGGTTATAAGTGTAGCAAGTATAGTACTTGATGTCTTGGTGTTTCCTCACGATCAAGGCTCCTTTGAATCGAGACGGTTCCATTTTCGTTAATAAAGAACTGTCTCTTCCTGTCGGAACTACGATCGATGGAGTAGGATACTTTACTCTTTCCACCTTGATCAGGGTCGATAGCTTTGAAAGTTTCCAAATTGTTTCCAATATTAGCATTTTCTGGAACTGTCGCCTCGATGTTAGCTTTCTCGAATTGAGGTTTATTGTCGTTAATATCTCGTAGCTTCACCACTACCCAGGAGTATGCGACGTGGTACTTATCGTTGTCGTTGTCCTCGCCCTGGAAAGTTTTAGAGAGTTATTAGAGACTGAAGTGGCTGTGATCTGTTCTTCTTATACTCGTGTCAATTATTACGCTTACCTTATCGTTGACCTGTATCCTGAACCTAAAGCCGTTGCTTTGCAACTGATCCTCATAATCTAGCTGCTGAACAATCTTCAGGGACCCAGTGCCATCGTTGTTTCGAACCATTGTGAACTTGTCTGCGCCGTATCCGCTGTTTTCGATGACCTGGAAAATTGAAAATTTGGATTTATTTCAGTTCATAGAGGATTGTATTCAGGATAGGAAGAATTTGAAGAATGTACGAACCTTGTATTGGAATTTGTTGGTTTCATCCTCGTCGTGAACAGTGACAGTCAGAATCGGTACATCAGGCAAATCTGGACCATCAGTTTCATCCACCTCTGTGAACCATTCATCTTTTGTGAATTGGGGCGGCATGTCGTTTATATCTTTCACTCGTATCGATGCCGTCCCAGTCCCTGAAAAAAAAAATCATTTTTAACTCAAGGTATATGTCAAATACCAAACTCCTATGGATCGTACAACTTTTCCAATGTTTATTCTGCAAGATATTTAAATTCCAATGAAACAGTCCTATACCTTTTAACCCCCCTCCATCCATCGCAACCACTTGTATCGAATAATCAGGCGTTCGTTCTCGATCCAAGCAGCAGACAGCAGTCTTAATCACTCCCGTATCTGGTTCAATTTCGAAGATTGGCGATCCAGTCTCTTCTTCGATGACGTTCTTTTCGATGGAGTACATCAGTTTAGCATTTGTTCCTTCACTGGGATCATCATAGTCCACAGCAGTCATAGTCATCACGACCATTCCTAATTACACAGAAAATATTTTCAAAAATAGTTAATCAGTGATGATTGATGGATCAATTTGATGATGATAACAAACCTGCTGTGCCATTTTCAGTAACATTTCCAAAGTAAACACCCTGAGGGAAAATGGGAGCATTATCGTTGATGTCCTTCAAATTAACTTGAACATCAGCATACCCCACTAGACCTTCACCACCTTCATCCTGAGCAAAAACTGTGAACCTCCACTGTGGCCTACCATTAGGTTGATCTCTGTCCAAAGGCTGCAATTTTGAATTTATTTTGTTATTGTAATGCAAGGGAATATAATAATATAAAGATGGAGAATAATGAGATGAAAAGAATAATAAAAAGGCGTACTTTGAGGACAAAGATTTCACCAGTCGTGCGGTTTATATCGAACTTGCTATTGGCTGGATTGTCCGGATCGATACCCTGTCCAGTCAGGAAATAGACTATGTTCTGAGGCCTGTCTTTATCGCCATCGGTAGCAGTGACCTGGAAACGCAAACGAACGATATGGCCGTTATTTCCGACCAGTTTATAGAACTTTCAAAGAAGAGCAATGGTTATCAAGCCACCCTACCTGCAGAACTCGCTTTGGTAAATTTCTGTCATCTTCTTCAGTGATCTGGGTTCTATATGTGGGCCGCTCAAATACTGGAGGGTTGTCATTTACATCCTTTACGTGGATCACGACTGTAGTGTAATTTTCTTTCAAATTATCCGAGGCTGTTAATTTCAACTCGTACTGAAAAAGCAGATTTTTTAAATTAAACCATGTTCTTCACAGCTATCGAATTATTTTCTGATTGGAAATATCTAGGCATTAAAATGTCCCTTCCTTTAAATTTTAGATGATAAGAAATAGGGTGAATATTTGCGATTGATGATAGGGTATCCAGGGCACTATGGAAGGAAGTTATTAGACTGAAATAGAGAGCAAGGATCACAGTCTGACTCTTTTTTAACGCAATCTCCTTTTTTCCCGTCTTTCAACTTTAATTCTAAGAATTCCCTGGAATTCTTGAAAGTTTAAATCGAGAATTTTGACTCAATTTTTCCTTTTCTCCCTTTTTCACATGATTTCGATTCATTGTTTAAGAATCATAAACAGAAATTCCAGATATTAGAAAACAAGACGCTTTGTATGCGGAGATTTTCCACGAAAATAGGGGATTAAATTATTTTAGATCAAATTAATATGAGTACTAATATTAAATTTAAATTTAAAGACTTTAAATTTCTATAATATTCAGTAAAAACATAGCATTCTTTACGGAATAGATACATTTTTTAACCCAAAAATATGAATTTTTAGAAGAAAAATTCATATCTAACCAAAGAGTAGAATTCTAAACTAAGAATGATCAATTTTTAACGAAAATTAAGTAGTTAATTTCGCAGGTAATAACATTTATTCTCAACCAAAACTGGTTTAATTTTCTGCCAAATCTTTTAATTTTTTACAAAACAGTATAATTTTTAGGCAGAAAATATAATTTATTAACAAAAAAGGTAATTTTCAAACAAGCAGTTGATTTTTCTACTATAAGGGATGAATTCTCAAGAAAATTGTTGAACTTTCTATGGTCATAACTTTCTAACCGAACAATGAAATTTTTAACAAAGAAGATGTATTCTCAACGAAAAATGGAATAGTAGATATTTCAACAAAAAAATGTTTCAAGTTTGAATGAAAAACAGTTGAATTTACCCAAAAAATACAAATATTCAACAAAATAGGTATATTTAAAAAAAACGAATTGATAACATAATTGTTGAATCTTCAAGCCAAAAAGACGAATTTTCTGCAAAACAGTTTAATTACCAAAGAAAAAATATAAGTTTTAAACAAAAAATTGCATTTTCAACAAAAAGTAGGTTTTTAGAATAGGTTTTAAATATTCAACATGAATATTTTTCAATTCCGTTGTTCATCTATTTTTTATTCGTTGATATTTTTGAATTTTATTCTTACGTATTTTTATCAGTAGGAAGTGCTGAAGTATATAATAGATTTTTCAAAGCTAGATAAACAGAAAGTTTGAAAAAAAATGACAAGAAAACTTGCTGTTACTGTTTCAGTGTTAAAGGGCACGATTGTTCAATATCCACGAGATACCCATATGATATAAAAAGTTATTAATAATAAATGAAGTCCCCCTTGAATCCGTTTTTTTTTTCGGAAAAAAAATTTCTACTCAAAATATAACTTTTTTACCTAAAAAAGAACTACTGAACCACTGTGATCCCTGATAAGTCGATTTGGAAAGGTCGTGAGCAGTATCATCTTACGGGTAAATATTGTGGTGCAACACATAGAAACTGTAATCTGAATTATAATTGATATCGATTTTTCGAATACAAAGTATTTCACTGAATATCGAAGCATCGATATAAGACAACAATATATTGCTATCTTTCAGTATTTCAGTATTTATGAGTATCCACATATCTTTATGAGTGCGAGAGTTTATCTTCGAGACATAAACACGGCCTAACTTTAATGCATTTGATTTATTTTCGTCCTAAAAATTCTTTCAAACGATGACCACCTACGAGAAAACCCGTTGTGAATAAGCGAAAGTATCGAAACACAAAGAGCTGCATAACTTCATTATTTGTTGTTGAATAAAAAAAACGAGATATGTGTTTGGCCAAAACAATTAGTTTGAGCCAATAAAACGCATTTCCGAAATTTTTCGCTCACTCCCTTATGCCCCGGGACTCTTTAATTATTAAAAATTTATATCTCAAACAAAATCTTTTTTGATTGAGGATACTTTTGGACTCAAAAATACTCCCTCACTGCAGATAATTGGAGGATTTTTATAATCAATATATAATTCTCTGTAGGATAAAGTTTTCAAACTCGAACGAAGAAATTGAAAACGTAGAAATATTCTTAAAACTATGGTTGCATATAGTAATTTTCAGAAAATGTTCCAGTATGAAAAAAGAAAATATATGGAATGGTTATATTATGTCGATGGTAAGGATTCCAGAACACTATCGAAGGGAGTTATCCTGCATCCTAGAGAAATAAAATAGTAGACGTATTTTCAAATTTGGCACTGAATGAAGTGTTTTTTCCGAATCGAGAATGAGTGGGAATTTTCCTATTAGGTCCTAGAAAATGGTACTCACTCTTTTTCTCGTCTCGTAATCCAATGCACCCGCGACATAAATGGCTCCGGTCATATTTTTAACAGCGAAAGCTCCACCTATGTTACCGCTTGTAATCTCGTATCGAATACGCGAGGCTGTAAAAAAATCAATCAATTAATCCCGTTCTTTCCAAAAATTCAATTCCAATATCAATAAAATTTCACATTTATATCACAAGAATCATTCAAGGCATTTTGAGTAAACATTTCAGTATATGGACTTCAGGCCTGACTCACACAAACCAAAACTTTACATCATCGATTTTTTTTAACTTTATTGTTTGGAAAAATGTACATTGCCGTAGATTTCAATTCAAACATATAAAAAAAAAGTTTGCGCACTTTTTTTATTTTGAACACTTTCTATGTTTCTAAATTGTAAATGTGATTAAGACAGTTGTCGTGCCAAAAATGACGTATCTGAAAAAAAAGTTGTCCATGAGTTTAAGAATTGAAATAATGTTACTGATGATTGTATTTAAAATAAAAACAGCATTTTCACTGTAAAAATTTATAAAGGGACAAAAAAACATTTATTTCAATCAGGATGGGTTATTTATTTGGAGAAAACATTTTCCACAAACTATACCGTATCCAAATTTAAAAGTGAATTTTCCTGTGACAGAAATTGTTAAAAAAAAAATGTTTTCTTTCGAAAACATTTTTCGAACAAATAAATATATGTAAAGAATGTTTTATTGTTTTCAAAACTGGGAACAGCAGAGTTGCAGGGAATGTCTTCTAAAAAAAATAAGTCATGATTTATAAAAATTTCACTATTTTCAAACAATTGGTTAGAAGCGACAATATAAAAAAATTCATTCATAAGAAACATTGTTGAAATACTAAATTGTTGTAAGTTTTAAACTTTTTCATAAAACATGTTTTTTTTTTCTTTTATACATAAGATATGACAGATATCATCATTTCACTTTTCAAAATCATAGAAAACTTTTGTTTCCTGAACCATGATATTTCTTTTTGAACCAAAAATTTGGATTTAAAAAAAACTCAATCCCCAAAAAATGCCTAAACTGATTTTCTTTATACTTCTTTATTTCATCCTAAAAAATGCTTTATTGGAGGAAAAGTAATAAAACGTGTAGATAATCATCTAAAAACTTAACTTTGGAATAGAAAGATTTTTGAAAATTATTTCTGTGACACAGTAAAATATGATATTTTAGAGAAAAATTGAGAAAAAAAATTATTTATTCACATCAAATTTTTTAAAAATAATTCATGTAAGGCCCATGGATTTTATTATTTCTTGTCTAAAATACATTTGAAGTCTAAATTGAAGAAGTATAAAGGAAATCAGGGTAGGCATTTTTTGGGGATCGAGGTTTTACAACATGGAAATTTTTTGTTTGGAACATTTTTTTCTAGTATGCTCTTGGGGTATCTGTTTCAAATTTATACTTTTGAAAAAGTAATTATGATCAGAACACAGAATTTATGTTTATTTTGATAATTGAATCTTGTCTTTAGATTAAAACAAAGGTGGCTACTTGTTCCAAAGTTACTTTAGTATGAATAAAGAGGCAAGACCTTCAATTCTGCAATTAGCAATTCAAATTCATAATCCTAGGAAAATTTGAAATTCAAATAATAGTAATGCACTCTTTATTATATCATAACTCTAAGTAATTAGTTTTAACTTAATTTTAAAAACTTTTGCTGTACGTTATATCTTGAAATATTTTCCTCAAAATGAAGCGAATATTGATATTGGGGTTCACGATGCGGCTGAATCAAGTCTAAATAAAAGTTGAATTTTAGTGGGATTGTTTTGTTGATTATGAAGATTAAAATAATCGAACAGGTCCAATTTGAAAAAAGTCGATCTTTGTGTTCAATTTGGAATGCAAAAATTTTCCTAAGCAGATGAAATAAATGTTGCATAGTAATTTTTTACTGGATTTTTTACAGAACGTAGTTTTCTTATCGTTTCACGAGCATTTAAAAATGAAAACTGACATAATAAATGAGGCCCTTTTTGAAAGACATCGATTTTTGGATTCAGTATATCCAAAATGCAAAACACCTTTGATTACAAGAAAAGAAGTTTTGGATGTTAATTATTTTCAATTTAACGTCTTGGAAACAACAAATAAGATTTTTCTTGAAAATATCTCAAAGTATATTAAATCTCATATGTTACTTGAAATTGAATTGTGAATCACAGTAACAGATCAATTTTCAACAAAAGAATTGAATGTTTAACCAAAAAAGATTCATCATTGAAAGAGAAAAAATGTGAACCAAATTTTTGAACTTCGGAGCCAAAAAAGGCGACTTTTACTACAAAAACGATGAATTTTCATTCTTCAAATATTAATTTTCAACAAAAAAGATCATTTTTAACCGAAAAGTTGAATTTCCAACCAGAGTTAAATTTTCGGTTCAAAAAATTAACTTTGAACAACAAAAAAATGAATTTTCAGCAAAGTAAATCAGTTTTCAACGAAAGGGACGATTTTTCAACTAAAACTATCAATCTTCAACGAAAAAAGTTAAAAAAAAAAAAATAGATTTACTTTCAAACAAGGAGTGGAGTTTTCAATGTATCAAGGTGAATTTTGAACGATAAATGCAATAATTGATATTTCAACTAGGAAAGATATTGAATGAAAAATAGTTGAGTCAAACTAAAACAGACGAATTTTGAACACCTCAATATGAATTTTCTACCCAAAAAGATGAATTTTAAACCAAACAGAATGATTTTCTCACAAACTTGTTGAATTTTGAACAAAATAATAATATTTTGAAAAATGAAATAAAATTTAAAAAAATGAATTCTTACCAAAAAGCTTAATAGTAGAGTTTTCAACTAAAAGTAATTATCTTTCAACTAAAAATAGTTGGTGGATGTTCAAACAATGAGATGAATTTTCAAACCAAATAATAATAATAATAAAAAAATTATTTCAGAAGAAAAAAAAATCATATAAAGTTATGATTTGATCAAGCGACTGACAGTGAAATTATAATTAATAAATAATTAATTTAATATTAGAAAGAATAGAGCTTAGGGATAGTCAGGCGCCTCCTTTTGAACCAAAATTGGTTCCCTTTGAACAAAATCAGGTCTTTGTGAAACCTAATTTTCCTATCCTACTATAAAATTTAAAAAAGTTCCAGATAAGTTTACTCTGTTTTATAACTAGAATAAATATATTGCTAGAACAGAAACCCTGGAGGAAAAATCTCATCAGAAATTGAAATGCGATTCTTTAAAAGTTTGAAGTCAGCTTGTAGAATGAAAAATCAGCAATTCCTTGAATTTATGAGCTTCCTCTTTGCAGGATAGCTCAACAAGAATGGCTCAATTGAACTTACACTCATCGTGATCCTTGGCGGTAACAGTGAGCACTGTATGCTGAATGTCTTCATTTTCGTCTACCTCAGCCTCGTAGAGGCCCTTGTCGAAATAGGGTGGATTGTCGTTCTTATCAGCAATTCCAATACGGATGAATTTCGTTACTGTAACACAGAAAAGGAATCCGAGGTTTAATACATTTTCCCGGAAGTCTGCAAAACTCTCTTCTTTGTTTCCTGATAAGGAGACAAAGTAAGGATTATTGTGTATTCATTTTTTTATGTTGAATATTAAATAGTGTCGATAACTGGTCAGTTATTTTTGAAGAGCCGAGGAAAAAATTTGCCTCAGCCCGGATTTGAACCCGGAATGCCACTATACATAGTCGAGCGTAAACCAATTACGCAACCGAGAATGTGGTAGATCATTTCTTATTTCTCCTATATCACATGGTGATAGGTGTCTGCATCTTTATACCTTGTGATAATTTTTTAAATGAATACTACAGTCT
Organism: Andricus quercusramuli; assembly: GCA_932178445.1. Lineage (NCBI taxonomy): Eukaryota > Metazoa > Arthropoda > Insecta > Hymenoptera > Cynipidae > Andricus > Andricus quercusramuli. The sequence goes on from CAKNXH010002316.1 coordinate 67,135, forward strand.
GAAGATTTTTCACCAAATCATAGCAAAAATTTAAGCAATTATGTTATTTTGTTGACCGGGGTGTTAATTATTTTTTTATGTTAAATATTGAACAGTGTCGATTACTTGTCTATTATTCTTAGACAAGCGAAAAAACATCTGCCTCAGCCTCGTTGGCGTAATTGGTTAAAGCTCCACTCATGCACAGTGGCGTTCCCGGTTCAAATCCGAGCTAAGGCAGATTTTTTCTCGTTTCTCAAAAAATAATAGACTAGTAATCGACACTATTTGATATCCAACATCAAAAAATTAATTATTACCCTGGTTTGCAAAACAACAACATTGTTTAAATTATTATATTTTATTCTCATTATCAAGGTCAGATCAAATGATCCACTTTTGCATATCTAAAATTAATTTTCAGACAACTTCATTTATATCTGTCGAGCAGCAATTGTAAAATTTTGTATTGAAAGTCGAAGGTCAGTTATGAGCGATATAATACTTCTAAAAGAAGGAAAGTTTTAGAAAATTATGAATTTCAGGGTTGACGAAAAATTTAAATTTTCCTAAAATGGGCTACGAATCTCTATGGCTCTGGAAATTATTCTTTTTACTTCAAAAAGATTTTCTTTAGATTAACCTAGTTCTGACTCCCACTTCTGGAAGATTTACAGCTTCCTAGTAAAAACCGTAAATGTCTTAGAAATCGTTAAATTTTTAATCAAATACATCAATTTTCCACAAAATAGTTGAATTTTCAACCAAAAAAGATCGATTTTCAACCAAATAATTGAATTTTCTACCAAAGAAAGATCAATTTTCACCAAAAAATAGAACAGTTAAATTTTCAGTTGAAAAAAATGATTTTTTATTCGAAAGAACTAATTTTGAAAAAACATTATTAATCATTGAATAGAATCGTTAGATTTCCAGTTAAAAAATTCATTTTCAACACCCAAAAAAGCTTATTTTCAACAAAATAGTCAAATTTTCAACTAAAGAGACGAATTTTCAATTGAAATGATGAATCAAGAATAAAAAAATTAACTTGTAGCGAAAGAGTTGAACTTTCAACCAGGTCGCTAAATTGGGAACCAAAAAGATGAGTTTTCAAATAAGAGGATTAATTTTCTACCGAAAAAGACAGATTTTTAACAAAATATACGAATTTTCAAATGATTATTTAAATTTTCATCCCAAACAAAAAATTTCCAACTGATTAGTTAAATTTTCAAGAAAATAAAACATTCTCAACCAAAAATAAAATACTTGAATTTTCAACTAAAATGATAAATCGTTAACCAAAAACAAAAATTAATTTTTAACAAAGGAGTTTCACTTGCAACCAAGTAGTTGGAATTTTCAATAAAAAGCCATGAATTCTTACGGAAAAATATTATAGTTTATATTTTGAACAAGAAAAATTTCAATTTTAAATGAAAAAAGTTGAATTTAACCAAAAAGACGAGTTTTTTTACCAAATAATTGAGTCTTCCAATAAAAATATCAGTTTTAACTGAAAAACGAACAGTTAGACTTTAAGTTAAAACAATTAATGTTAAAACAAGAAAAAAAAAAAATTCCAGCAAATAGTTGAATTTTCAACTAAAAACATAACAATTTTTTTCAATTTCAACAAGAGAGTAAAATTTTCAAGCAAAGAAATGAATTTTTCACTGAGATTCTGAATCTTCAATCAAAAATATAAATTATTAACATAGTAGTTACACTTTTAACCAAGTAGTTGAATTTTTAACCAAAAGATATGAATTCTCAACAAAAAATGTACAAGATTTTAATTTTGAATAAAAAACAGTTGAATTAAAAGGAAAAGATACTATTTTAACAAAAGCATTGCATTCTTAACCGAGAAGAAAGATTCTCTAGTTAAAAAAAAATAAATAATTGAACCAACTTATTGGATTTTTAATCCAAAAAGGCGAATTTTTTGAACAAAAGTTAAATTTTCAACTGAATAGTTGAATTCTTAGTTTAAAAATTAATTTTCAACAGAAGAGAGACAAAACAGAGAGTTGAATTCTCAACCCATAAACTTTTTGAATGAGAAACAGTTATTTTCCAAAATATAGGAATTTTCGACAACAAAATTTTTAACCAAGAAAGCTTTGATAGAGTGCAAACAAATATTTGGATTCATCACAAGATTAGGGCCCGAAAAAGACTGACTAGATGGTAAAAAATGTAACTTTTTTCAATTTCAACTTTCATTAAAAATATTTGAATGAGATACTTAGAACATTTCTTGGCCCTGGCGGGCTAGCCAGCACTCGATTAGGGCCCGAAAAAACTGACTAGATGATGAGGAAAAGAATCTTTTTTTTTTTAGCTTTCTTTTTTCGCCCTTGGTACTTTCAAACACCCTGGCGATTTTCGCATATGTGCAGAAAGATATTTGGGTTTGATATTTATAAAAAATGTTGGCCATGACGGGATAGTGAGCACCCGATTAGGGCCCGAAGAGACCATCAAGATTAGACGGTCTAGAGAGTGCCCTAATTGGAACCCAAGTCTGCCCCGATAATTTTCTGCACGGGTTCCTATATTGGCCTATAAATCTTTATGGCCGTGAAAATAATTTGTTTCATCTTGAAAAAGTGTTTCTCTAGACTTACGTAAGTAAGTATTCACCAAAAATTAATTATTTTTTGTAACAACAAAATTTGTTGTAAAACAAAGCATTTGATCTTGATAATCAGATCATTCGAATGCGCAAATTGCCGTCAAAAAAAAAAAAATCCGAAATTTATAGTCTGAAAAAAGTTTGAAACAGACCTACGACAATAATAATTATTATCAGTCTCCCTACACTCGAAAGAACGAATGTGATTATCATGCAAATACTACAAAATGTAACATGCAAGACAGATGTTACATTTGCATCAAAATGCTATTCAAATAGAATCTCATCTACCAGGCTTTTTACACGCTTTCAAAGATATCCTCCCACAAATAATTTATTCACGTTTAGGAGCCATCCATAAATTATGTAACAAATTTTTTGCTACTTATTAAAAGAAAAAGCATATATAGAATTTTTTTGCTAGTTATAACTATGATCTATTATGAAGAGATTTGTAAAGCGAAATCAAACCAATCTTCGATTAAAAATGTACTCAATTGATGAAGTGTTTAATTCCATCTTATGGTCACATAAAAATAAAAATAAACAGAATAAAGTTGAAGATTCTTAAGTATGATATTCTTTATAAAAACACAAACAATTGTTTCGTTCCAACAACTGAAAGTGAACGTAATAATATAGCTATCTGTTGGGAAACCAATAGATTAATTAATGATCAATGTGCATATACAAAAACTCACCATAGTGTTATAACAAAAGCTCTCCCAACTGTCCAAAAATTAAATTTAACTTGCAGAATGACTGTTTCTAAAGTTGTTACTCCCACTTAACATTTATCTAAATATATTTTCAATATTTCAAAACCAGTTACTATAAATACTAGTTTGCTTATGAAAAATAGTTGGGAACCTAAAAATTTCTAAAACATATCAATGTACCTAAAACCCATTAAATAATTTTCTTAGACGTTGTGTCCATGTTTGGTAGCATCCCTCTAGATCGTGCTTTAGATTGCATTGAAGAAAAATTAGCTTTGAATTATAACTTAACAAAAATAACAAAGAATGAGTTTTTAATAGCCAGTGAAACTGTTTTCAATGGTACTGTGTTTTCTGTTGGAAACAAGTTCTATATTGATTTACGAATAATCAAAATTCCAAATGGCAAATTATTAACCAATTTGTAAAAACAAACCCTCTTGGTCTGGGAGATATCTCACATACAATTCACACAATTTTTTTTACGATAAAGTTGATTTAATAAAAGGTTTACTTGATAGATGTACCAATAATGAGGTAATATTCAATTGAGAAAAGAACAGTTAAAGTGATTAAAAACATTAGTATATAAAAATTATCCGCTTTATTTAGTGAATGACATTATTACTGAACGCATTAATGAAATTCATGATAATACTAGTAAGAAAAACAAATGGATTGATACTTGCAATAGATTTGATTTGAAACTAACTTTACCGTACCTTCAAGGTCTCTTTGAATGTTTCAGAAGTTCATTTGCAAAATTTAATATCAAAATCAAATGAATAAGCAAAAACGAAGAAATCAGGAGGTTTATTTGATATTTCCTAATGGAGAAATCAAATAATCACTACTTTGCTCCGCGAAATGTTGATTTATCTAGTCTTCTTCAAATATTGCGAACTTATTTTGTCAATTTGTTTCGAATTTTATAGTTAAGAAACTACTTGATATTGATTCAAAATAAATTTTGTTTCAATAATTAAAGTTCATGGAAAGGAAAATTTATTCCAAAAGAATACCTGCTAAATTTTGAATGTATTTAGGTTTGCAAGCTGAAAAGTCTGATGTTTTAGACGAAATCATACTTTGAAACCCGAAAATGTTAAATTTGGACGAAAAAGTGCATTTTCAACCAAAAACTTAAATTTTTCAGCCTAAAAGAGGATTTTTTAACTAGGCAGTTCAATTTTCAACAAAAAATTTATTTTCAACTAGTAAAGATAAATTTTTAACCAAGAGAGATAATTTTACAACTCAAAATATGACTTTTCAATAAAATAGCTGAATATTTGAGAAAATAATAAAATCTTTAACAAAATAGTGAAATTTTGGATAAAATAATTAAATTTTCAATTCAGTAATCATATTTTCAATAATAAAGTTAAATTGTCAGACAAAAAAAGTTAATCCTAAACTGAAAGCAGTTACATTTTCAACCAAGTAGTGAAGTTTTTCAGCCAAAACGACAAATTTTTCAGAAAACGTTGGAATTTTCAACTAAAAATTGTTTTTTCATTCAGGTAATATGCATTTTCAACGAAAAAAGATTACTTTTCAATCAGAAAATATAAATTTTCAATTCAAAAAGATGAATTGCTAACAAACCAGTTAAATTTTTGACCCAAAAATATGACTTTTTAACAAATTAGTTGAATTTTCAACATTATAATTAAATTTTTGATAAAATATTTGAATTCGCAACCAAATTGTAGAATTTACAAACAAAAAAGATTAAACCTAAACCTTAAGCAGTTGCATTTCCAGTCAAATAGTGGAAGTTTTTAGACGAAAAGATGAATTTTTCAGAAGACAGTTGAATTTTCAAAGCCGAAAAGTTAAATTTTAAATAAAAAAAGTTGTTTTCGAATAATAAGGATTTTTCATTTCGAAAGGACACATATTTTGTAAAAAAACGAATGTTAAACAAAATATTTCAATTCTTAATAAAATAATTACATTTTTAACAAAATAGTTATATTTTGAATCGAACAGTTGAATTTTCAACTAAATGATCGAATTTTCGAACAAAAAAGATGACATTATTTTGTTGATGTTACTTTCTTGTAAAGGATTAACATTACATTATTCAAAAAAGATTAAACCTGAGCCTAAAGCAATCAACTTTTCAACTATAAATTCGAATTTTGAACTCAGAGATTAATTCTGAACAGAAAATGTGAAAATGAAAGAAATAGAATAAAACTATTACAAAAAATAGAATAAAAATAACAATAAAATGAAAAATATTAACTTTTATACAAAATTAGTTCGAAATTCTTATTGACTTCTATTAATTCAGCTCGCATTTATGCGACAAAAGGAGAAAAAGGGGGAAAAGAGGAATTCTTTAAAAAAAGGGGAAAGAGGGGAACAGGGGAAAGAGTGTGAAGTCTTTGTTATACTACAATTTTGGATACATGAATTTCCTATAAGGTTGATTTTATGAAAATGATGCGTTACAGTATCGATTTACCCCCAACCCGATGCAAACTTTTCCGCCCTACACGAAAAAGAAAAAACTGTTACGTACTTTATGGATTGCCCCTTGGGCGAAATCTTTTATTTTTATGGAATTATACTATTTTAATCAAGAATTCAAAAGTTTAAACCACCATCTCCTACCATAATTTTTATGGTTTTTGAGAGTAGACTTATCCTTTGAATAATAAATTTAATACTCTTCTAGATTTATATTTTTCTTATTCAAAATCCAGCGAATGCTTCCCGCTTAAAATTTATAAATCAAAAGAATTCAATCTCAAATTTAATATTTTAAATCTTTGAATTTCCGTTCATTATAGTATGCTATATCCCCGGGAAGTGAGGGGAATGAGTGAAGGGGAAATAGTGACAGTGAGGCTAATAAAGAAGGGGATGTAGGTAACGTGAGGAGAAATGAGTGAAGGGGAAGTAGGGACATTGAGTGGAAATGGGGGGAGGGAAAGTAGTAGAAGTGATGGCAAATCAAGTAGGGAAGTGGGTAAAAGAGGGGAAGGGAGGGAAATAGGGGACATGAGTGTAGTAGGGGGAGTGTGGGGAAATGTGGAGAGGTGAAATAGGGGAAGTTTGGTAAGGGGGGGGGGGATTATGGAGAGGAATTAGGAGAAGTGATTGTAAGTGAGAAGAAGTGAGTGTAAGTGAGGAGAAGTAGGGATAATGATTAGTAATGAGAGTACGTAGTGGAGGGGAAGTGATAGCTGAGGAAGGGGAGTGTTAGCTGAAGAAGCGCAGAAAGGGGGAAGTAGATGAGAAATGCATTAACAAGCTACGGAACCTTTTTTTATTTTACTAATTTTTACTTTCCAGTTCACTTTATACGCTATAAAAGATACATTTTTTCAGTCCCTCAAAACGTTTGAATCTAGAAAGCCTTTTTAGTATTTTCTTGTTATAAATAACGTCTTCGCATTAAAATGTTTCCTTTCCAAAGAGAAACGTTTAATTCAAAATTTAATATCATGTAATAATTGTGTACATCTCTGATGCCATTTTTAGATCTTTTTTTTAGATTATGTTTTCTCTGTTCTAGAGTTTCAAAGGTTAAATTTAATGTTTGCTCTCAAAGGAAAATGAGAAGGTAACCATTCCACTTTTTTCGAAAAGTAAATGAGAAAATATTTTGCCTAAGCTCTCGTTTTATTTTATGAAAATATCTGGAATATGAAACCCGACTATTAACTTCTGCCGTAAAACGTAAAAGTTGATTCTCTTCGTCAACGTTGGAATAAACTTAGATTAAAGGGATATTAATTACAACCGAAGGCGTCCTGGCAGTAATTGCTTCTCGCGTTCGTACGCTTCGGATTAAGGCTTTTTATAGCTTAGAATGCAGATTTCTATTTCCAGAATTTTACAACCTCGGAAAAAGGAAATTTCAGATTTTCAGAGAAAGTAAATCTCATATTAAAATACCAAAATTTTTAATTAAAAAAATATTAAATTGCTATATAATCTTATCATTTGGTTTGACTCTTTGGGAGTGATTACCAAAATATTGACAATTTTAGACGATGAGATTTTTAAAAACGAATTGACAAACCGCCTAATATATTATTTTCATTAAGCGGCCGTGCATAGACTTATTACAAAAAGTGTTCAGCGTGCAATTAAATGTAATAAAAA